>VMBQ01007328.1:0-21635 GCA_007657795.1 Dreissena rostriformis | reverse complement strand
TTTAAAAGTAATGAAGGCATGTCCTTCTGAGCGACTAAATGCCTCAATCTCCCCTCCGCTTGACCGTTTTGTGTTCTCGAAGTAATACCTCAGACAATCATCAGACACTTCATCGGTAAATCCAGTAACCTGTGGTAGAATTTGACAAATGTGACAAATTGGTATACTAGAATTACGTTTGGTTACAAAAAAAAATAATATATATGTTGATCCAACACAAGATAACTTTGCAACTACATGAATTTGTTTAAAGAAACAATGGTCACGATATGAGAGTATTCATCGAAAGTAGCGGAATTGCCAGCTATTATTGATAAGATACACGATTCGATAAACATTCTGTACGAAATGCTTTGTGTCATCCTTGTTTCTTCTTTACCTTATGACACGGTCAAGGTTTAAGATATAGAGGATATTTGTTCATGTCAGTGTAAGATCGTTTGTTATTTCACGAGTGATAATAGAAAATATATTTTCACGAGTGGCGCAGCCACGAGTGAAAAAAATATTTTTCTATGATCACGAGTGAAATAACAAACGATCTTACACTGACATGAACAAATTTTCTGTTTCTTTTATGCCCCTTTTTCAAGAAAATAAATAATAATAATTTCCCTTTCACTGAAAAGTGACCCTCTCTCCCGTGGCGTGTCTCAATACATTGAAATGACGTCATTTTGTTGACGAAATGACGTCATTATTCCAGGGAAATTCTTCAGTTGAACTATTTTACAATGTAAATAAACGTTAAAAAAAAACAACATAAAATGAAAAGAAAATTTGTTGGATTCGGTGGAATATCGATTTTATTTCACTCGTGAGCATAGAAAAATATAAACAAGGATCTTATTTTCGGAATTCCATTTTCTATTTTTAGATAATCATATCAAGATGTTCATATCAAGATGTTCTTCCCTTTTTTTGTTCTTTTCACCAGTGAAAAGAATAATTTTGTTCTTTTCACTGCTGTTATTTCACTGCAGAAATGTCATATTTTATCATAAGGTACAAAAAAAAAAATTGTTTTGAGGAAAGCACAATAAGTTGACGCTATTTTTTGTTTTTATAATTTATATTTACCACATTTACATTGTTGTTTCACATTTAAATGCAACCGTTTCATAACAAATATGGTTATCTTTAGATCGCTGTATGCTGTATTTAAAGAATCACTCCTGAACTCGTTAAATAAAATGTGGAATGCAATGACAACATATGCCAGTTAACTCCTATATATAACGTATGCCATTGTCATAATTATGTGTACGTGGTAGTACCAGTAAACCAACTAACCCAGGACAATTGTCGGTAGGTTAACTGAGCGCCGTGATAGGGCTGAAGTGCTATTGAAAACTGCGAAAATTCCACAAAACAAGGCGCTCAACTAAGAACCCAAGAAACTTAACTATTCTCATCAGGTTGGACTCACAAGGTTTCAAAAAAGACTTATAAGGTCAGTACAAAAACACATGTCACCATTGTTTTTGGATAAACCACACTCATTTAACAACACATCCCGGATAACAACACACCTTTTTCAATGTTCTCAGCAAGTTTAGTGATGAGTGTGTCAAAAGGGGTCTTCTAGAGCATAAAGTTTTACTTCAGGCACATATAGAAAACTTCCCTGCTGCATTCCGGCTATATCTAAAAATGGAAAGGAACCATATCTCACTTGGCCGAGAAAGCATACGAGCGAATGTTTGGAGGATGTTTCATGCAGATTGCGCAAACAAATGTGAGTTTTAGAGTGTTTCAAAGGATATTTCTTTAATTTGACCTAGTGACCAAGATTGGCCGCAAGAATGTCTTTACTCTAACCTTTTGACCCACATGACCCAACTTTGCACTCGGCTGAGATTTAATCGGGACAAATGTTCTGACCAAATTTCTTGAAGATTGTGCAATAAATGCGGCCGCTAGAGTTGTTGACGACGCACGACAGACAACGAAAGACAGACAAAGGCGATCACAAAATATCCCTCGAACTATAAGTGATTGGTGCATTGTGTAAAGGAGTTGCATCAGAAGAAGTACCTCAACGGAATCGAAGTCGTCCGAACGGTTGTCGTGTTGGTCGCTTCTTTGTTTGTCATCAGATGCAGATCTAGAGACATCGCTTGGTCGGGTATACTCGTCCGAGTATTGGTTTTCCGGTACAGGTGTAGCCACTGGCGCTATTGGCAGAATGGACAACGTCTCTCCTTTTAACTCGCACGGGTTTTCGCGGTGTGTCTGTAGCACCAAACAGGCCTCTGTAATGAGAAAAGACAAGTAGGACCGTTATTGTAAAAAACAAAATAATATATTCATGAAATCTTTAGAACATTAATCGACCGACATAAACATGTCAAGCATCGTACCGATACACTTTTACAGATTTGTATACGCAATGGCTGCAATTATATCCGTAATTTGCGTCACAATTCTTATTAGGTAATATCTAGTACAATCGGTAATCTTGAGCAACAGTTATCAATTTTTCACTCATACCAAACTTATAAAACAACACAAATATTTGCTGATCATTTATGTTTTAGATCTTAGAACATTAGGCCAAAGAATTGTGTATATAAAAACTTTAAATATAGACGCGTTGGTGTTGTTTCTGTAAACAAGTTTTATATCAGTAGTAAAAGTTTATATAAATTAAGTACCATCCGGATTATAAAATGTCACAATCGCTTCATTCTTTCCTAACAGAACCACTTTTTTCACAGACGGGACTCGATTGAACGTTTTGCTTTCGAAAAACATTTCCAACATTTCTTCTGCCATATAGGCGTCAGGGACATTCTTCACCATAACGGTACATTGATCTACAATAAACAATTGCAACGTATTAGAAAATGTAAAAACACCTTGTACATCCTACTTTGTATCTGTTGAAACCAATTTTCATGCGAAATAGATCAGACCTGAACCAAGGTAGAACGTTGCATTGTCGTTTGTAACGTGTCAATCATCGTTATTTGCCAATATTCTCAGATCAAACGGGATCTAGATCAACACACAAATCTAACCCTTTGATCATTTTCACATTACCAAATTACCCAGAACGCCCTTGTAAATCCGTTCACAATTTGTTGCGAAAAGTAACTGACAAACAAACAACTCTGGGGGAAAAGACTAAAACTGTCGAGAGAAGGTAATGACGAGTTGACACGGTACAATAATTGTCAGCACTGTTACATTAAATATACTCTTAGCATAATAGCATGTTAGTGTTAAACTAAAGACCTACGCAACAAGGGTACCCCGATGATCCTTTAACGTTCACCTGAGAAACTGATGCCTACTGGTATACACGATAGCCGTGGTTTGGGAATATTTTGAAGATAGAGATATACTATGAACCTTTATTGCTAAGTGAATCTATATAAAAGAGTTCACATCACCTAAAGGGTGTGGCCAAGGTTTACACCCGAGGCATAATTTGAAGATGAAAAAAAGTAATAAAAGACCACTATAAGATGTCACATACAAACCATTAAACCTATTGGTCTATTACTAAATTGAAAATGTGACTAAAAGGCGTGACCATTATTGACCACAGGGACATTATTTTAACTAACTGTGTAGAGGATCACTACCTCATGGTACATACGTTATATCAAAGCGCTGTGCCTTGTTGCAAATAATATGTCCCATGTTAGTTCGTAATATGTCTTAATTAAAAATGTGACCCCTGACGTGATCAACTTTTACCACGGGATCGTGATTTGAACAAACGATGTAGAGGACCTGTGAACGATGATACAAAGAAAATATCAAAGCCTTGAGCTTTGCGGTACCAGAAAAAGACGATTTTTTTAAAAGTTCCATATATGAGTTTTTGTATAACTGACGTCCTCCGGGCCGAGGCCAGTTTTTACCTCTGAAGCATATTTTGAAAACAAACTGTTCATATCAAATATGCGGTTCCAGGGGAGATTTTTAAGTTGTTCTTTTAGAACCCCGTGACCTAATTAAAAACAAACCGGAACGATGTGAACACAACAATTTTCATACAGGACAATCCGACAAATATACCTGTGAAGTTTCGTTAAATTCTACTCAGCTGGAAATATCGTTTGAAAAAAAATTGACGGACGCACGCACGGACGTTATTTTTTGAACGGGTCGAAGAAATATCAAGTATCGCTCACCAAGAACGGGAAGGTCAATAACTATAACAATCGTATGTTTTGTGTTAATAAAAAGAACAGAACATTAAATATAAATTTCCATAAACTAGTATATTTTGAATGTTGTAAGGTCATGTTTAATATTAAAAATTGCGTGCAATTATTTGCCCAGGAGGTAAAGCTCATTAAAGGCTTATGACTCACTAAATCACTATACAAGTATAAATAGCTAACATTCATATCGCGACTTCGCTTGTGACTTTCAACGCTCTAGAAACTGATTATATTCCTGGTTCTTTTTGATTTGTGTTACAATAAAGCTGCCCTTCTATTTTTCAACGTGCCTTCTGTATAGTGAACATATTTGTGGCGTGTTCTGAGAAAACTGGGAAAATGCTTGTGCGTAAAGTGTCATCCCAGATTAGCCTGTGCAGTCCGCACAGGCTAATCCGGGACGACACTTTCCGCCTTAACTGGATTTTCGCTAAGAAGAGACATCATTTAAACAAAAAATTCCATAAAAGCGGAAATTGTCGTCCCTGATTAGCCTGTGCGAACTGCACAGGCTAATCTGGGATGACAATTTACGCACAAGCATTTTGCCCAGTTTTCTCAGAACACGACACATTTAACAGTTCACTTCAAATTGCTATCTTCTATAGCGCTTCATTACTTATTATATTATCAAAATTGCATCGGTCAAATTACAAGTTCTATCTTATGAACGCCTTAGATATATTTTTTTTTATAAAAAATTGGATACTGATAGATAAAACTTTAGGATTTGTGGTCATAATTACCTGATATTGATAATGTGTACGAATCATTCAAAGAGAAGAATGACAAGTGAGATAGAATTTGAGATGAAAGCAAGGACAGAAATTCCAAAAATATTTAACAGCTGGCGCTATTGCTTTATATAGAAGTACACATGCATTCTTTTAGAAATAAGGTTCAGAAAACATGCATATTATAAGCACAAACCTAATGTTTTTGGGTAATTAAAATAATTGGTATAATATTTATGCCGTATTTCTTTAATAACATACACTCATAGAGTCGTACTGACATGTGATTATCATTTCGTTTCAAGTCGTAAAACTGAAGCAACCTACTATACATGTATTGTGTTGTTGGATGATATTTTTTCACAAATCATATTGTTAACACACCACATAATAATACGGTTTCATTTATCATATTTAATAAAGGTTTTAATAATATATTATACAAAAAAATACATTAAGTGTGATAGGAACATTTTCGTTTCTTCTGGTCATCGTCGTTTGGAGGGATAAAAGTTGCAAAAGAGAAGATTCAATCCGCAAGTAAGAACTTGAGATATAATAAAGCATTATGTATTTTTTGCAGGATATGTCTTCAATACTCTACAGAACATACTCTTGCTGTAATCATGAATGTAATAGTCAGAAAGAATTTGACTTTTTTACGGGGACTTGTTCACAGACTTTGGAGTTTTTTTTATGTTATGAAGGATATGTACTGACAAATATATAATATTTGGAGTAGTATAAAATATTTATTAAAGCACGATGAGAAAAAATGAATAAAAAAGTATTGCTTCCAAGGAGCCATTCAGGACTCGGAATTTTCAACCGTAATATTAACACTATGTTAGTTTATACACCCCAAAAATCGATGACAAGTTGATATTATTTAACCAGGTTTGAATGATGAGGATCTATTAAGAAACCAATAGTTTTAACAGTTTTCTTCAATTATTTAAATCAAATTGAAATTAAAATTGTTTAAATTATTTTCTGAATCTTTGAATTTATTTATGTTAATTGTCATTTAGCCTAACTGTGAACAAGTCCCTGAACTTCGTTAATGTATATGTGCATGTTCCTTATTTAATATTTTTCTCATTTGTAATCATCCGTACACAAATTTATCATGTCTAATAATGCGTCATTTCAAAACTTCTAATTGACTCGAATATTACATTTAGTTTTCTATATGTTTAACAGCTAGAATTGAAAATTTCTAAATGGAATCTAAAACGGAAAGCAACTGAGATTAGTGTTGATATTTTACACAAACTTGATCGAACCGTTTGAAATCATTTGTGTTTACAATTATTGGCACGAATACTTCACAAGTTATTGATCGGAAACGAACTGGTTTACCGACAGACCGACAGACAGACCAACCGACCGACCGACATCCAGCAAAACAATATATCCCCTCTTCTTCGAACGGGGGCATAATAACAACAAGAGTTATAGATCAAGATATTTGAGCATATATTAACCATGCCATAATGTAATACATTTGACATTGACAATATCTTACTAAGGCTTAATTTGTACATTCAATTTTAACATTCACCACTGTTTGACCATATTCAATGTTAACATTCACCAATGTTTGATCACTGATGATAACAGGACACTGTTCTTGACAAACATTAATTTAGGTCAGGTTCAAAGAAAATTGGTTGTAAGGAAGAATAATAGGTGACATACAATGGAGTAATATCGAAATGGTGGTTCTATGAAGGGTTTCTGATAGATGGAACATTAAAATCTTGTTAACAAAAACTTTCTTTAATATAGTCCATAAAAGATCAAAGTCAATGTTAAATGATATAATATGGATTGGGGCTGGTCATAATTAGGCAACAACTGCGTAGTTACCCATGTATTATAGTGCTATCACCAGACCGTTTGCGCAGCGCGATCACGAAGAACTTTAACAGAGTAAAGCTTAAAATGATAAAAACTGGGATTAACGTCTTGCAATAGTCACGAGGGTTTGAAACGGTGGGAGGGCTAGCCGAGAATTAATCACAAAGTAAACGTGCATCTAAAAGTATAACACTTTTACATATGCAAACACAAATAAATGCCAAAACGTGACACATATTTAAAATTTTAAAACGTACATTTTACGACCTGAACAATCTCCTTGTGTACGACCTGTAAACTAAGTACGTAGTAGTTGTGCTAAACTGAGGAAAAGGTAAAATCTGTTAAAACAATAACCCATACAAGCAAATTCGTAGAATTGATATCCCCCGCAACATATATTTTGTTTAAGGATGGGTGCAAATCGGACGGATGAACATACTACGATACAAAGGGCCATTACTCCGTTATTAACAGATGGTGTACAATGCCATTTGGCGTGCATCATCCTCTTATCCATATATATACTCATACCAAGTTTTAATGAAAGCCGCCAAAGCACTTCCAAGATATGGCTCCGGACACAAAAGTGCCTATAGTAAAAAGCATTTTTTCAAGATACAAAGGGCAATAACTCCGTTAATAAAAGATGGTGTACAATGCCATTTGGCCTGCATCATCGTCTTATCCATATATACACTCATATTAAGTTTCAATGAAATCCGCCAAAGCACTTTCAAGATATGGCTCCGAACACAAAAGTGCCTATAGTAAAAAACATTTTTTCAAGATACAAAGGGCCATAATTCCGTTTTTAACAAATGGTGTACAATGCTATTTGGCGTGCATCAAAGTCTTATCCATATATATACTCATACCAAGTTTCAATGAAATCCGCCAAAGCACTTCCAAGATATGGCTCCGGACACAAAAGTGCCGGACGGACGGACAGCCGGACGGACAACTCCAAAACAATATCCCTCCGCCTCTGGCGGGGGATAATCAATAAACATAATGGAGACATATTTTAAAAGCACAAGAAATGCCTTTAAATGCTTTTAAATCTTTTTTTAACGGATGGCATTTCATAATTATTCGACCCAATTGGAAGCGAAAATTGTGTCCGCCATTTTGTTTGTTTTGCCTGGTAGTAATCTATTGGATTTCCTGGGCAAACAAATTCAACAGTTAAAGCCTCTATAATGCTGTAATGCCTCTATAATGCGAAAAAATCTACGACAATTTCGTAATATATTTCGTAAAAAGTGAACATATAAATAATCAGTGTATCTTATAGCAATAGCCAACATTTCAATGTTAGATGTGCTCTGGTAACATAGATTTGTGAAGATACAAAATGCTCGTTTTTATTTTTTTGTCACACAATTAATTCCTTTTTAATTTCCCTCAAATATATTTATTCATACGACACACAAACACTAAAATGGTACCATGTTAGTGTTCATGTGTCGTGTGAATAGATATCGTTGCGGGAAATTAAAATGGAATTAAATATGCCAAAATAAAACGAGCATTTTGTATCTACAAACATCTATGTTACCAGACCACATCTGGCGTTGAAATGTCAGCAGATGCCATAAGGAACACTGATTTTTAATTGTTTAACTTTATTTTACGAAATAGTGTACGAAATTGTCGTTGTTTTTTTAGTAGTAATGGGGCTTTAAAAGATATAATAGACATTACTGAATTTTATAAATACATTTATTGTCTAAACAAATTTGATAGGAAAACAAGCGAATATATTTAAACGATTTTGAAACACATGTACTTTGCTGAAAATTCTAAACAAAATGGCGAATGCATTTAGCTGTTATAACCGGAGAAATTAAACACTTCTATTCAATTAAATATCAATAGAACATATACAAGAATGACCATAAAGTTGCATGAAAGTGTCAGGTATCGGATTATCTATAGCATAAAATATGCTACATTTGCATTACCTAGAAAAAAGATACGCAAGTGGAGGATTTATGGACTGCATGATTTGGCAAATATAACCGGTATCAGGATGGTCTACTAAAAACTCGATCGGATAAAACAGTTTTCAGCACTGTTAGGGTAAAAGTAAAATATATGGGCTATCATGGAAAAAAATCATATTATTTACCCGACCCGACTCACATTATCCACGGAGGAACCGAACTCAAGTAAATTTAATGGAACCGATAATAGATTTAATGGATTACTCGTGTAATTTCATTATATTTATTACGCTTCGTATGTGGTCTCTAGTGTGTGCAAAGCCTTTTTGCACTTTCGCATGACCGCGTAATTATAATCGCATTTCATAGTTTTTGTATACTCTTCGATAAATCACGAGCAAAATTGATTTAACCAAGATAACAACAGAATTTCATTGTGGCTGCTAGTATATTAAAGATATTTTCTTAACCTTTGCATATTAATCTAGTTTTCGTCAAACATGACCCAGCCGCTAACTCGTAAGAAATAACAAAAGCATACATGTGAGAAAAAATGATGTTTTCCGAGTCAAAAATATGTGAATACGATTTTTTATATAACCATATAAAGCAATATGTTTGCTGACTGGTGACCAGGAAGCCTCTAAGCATTAAGTTTAAATACATAGGTTTATAAGAAATGTTCTAACCAAGCTTCATGCCGATTGGGCACATCATGTGAAGAATAGAGTGTTCAAAAGGAAAATGTTGACGCCTCACAACTGACGACGTAAGACGAGCGACGGACAAATTGCGATCATAAAAGCTAACCATGAGCACGTTGCGCACAGGTGAGCCTAAAATAATCGGTGAAATATGTGTAAAATTATGTCTCCATAATAACGACTGATGTCAAATTGAACGAGATCATAAAAGTTTATTCCCCATTATAAAGATGTATCTAAAATGTAAGCTCTGGTCGGCTTATTGAAATACCAACTGATCGAACTCCCAAACGCAATAGCTATGGTGACGCAAGTGATCACTGTATCCAAAATACAACAGTTTGCGAATATGAAGCATACAGGCATACTAGAAAAGGGGTCAGCAATTTGAAATTCGACGGCTTACCGTTTTGAAAATTAAATACATCTTGAGATACATCAGGTACTTGTACTGAGCGATCCACTGTACATGTTTTATCTCTCGTTGCGTATCCTTGTCCAATGACGGGCAGCATGGTTGTTGCAAGCTGATAGACTTAAAATGTAATAAAGACTTAACATGTAATTAAAATTACATATGTCCAAAGTTCAAGACAATTAATGCTTTACTTGGATGCAAATTAATATGATGAAATATACTCAATCACTAATAATACTAGTTTTATACTTACCAATTGACTGAACACACTTTTCAAAGTCCTCTTCATAGACATCAACACTTAGTTCTAGTTGTTCGCATCCAAGATAAGTTCTTAGGTGTTCTTCGACAGGCTTGAATGCCTTTGAAATTTCACCAGTTAGATATTTGTTAAGAAAATCCAACCAGCTTTTAAAATGTGCAAACCTTATGTAGAGCGCCATACATTCATTCTTTACATCTATAAGCTCCACACCTCCTAAATGGCAAAAACATACATTTAGTTCATGTGGTATAATTACTGCATACATTTTTTTTTTATAAAAACTTACTTAAATGNCAATGTCCCTATGAAATTTCATGATCCCAGGCGTAAGCGTTCTTGAGTTATCATCCGGAAACCATTATCCTATTTCCAATAACCGTAACCTTGACCTGTGACCTTGACCTTTGACCTAGTGACCTCAAAATAAATAGGAGTCATCTGCAAGTCATGGTCAATGTTCCTGTGAAGTTTCATGATCCTAGGCCCAAGTGTTCTTGAGTTATACGATCGTATCAGACGGTTTAGCTAGAACCGTATCATACGGTTTTGCGACTATAAATAGATTTATTCAGTGTAAACCGTATGATACTATGGTGTACGGACCGGTTCAAAAGTCTGAATCGTATCATGCGGTTTAGCTAGAACCGTATCAGACGGTTTATAAACAATATGATACGCTTTAAACATTATGATACGCTCTTAAGAATTTTGGACCGGTTCGGACGTTAAACCGTCTGATCCGAAACTGTATGATACGAATCGTATCAGACGGTTTATGACGGGTTTTATTCAATGTATTATTCAATTTTAAAATAGAATTATTCAGTGTAAACCGTATGATATGGTTTACGCTTAACCGTATGATACGAATCGTTAACCGTCTGATACGAATCGTATCATACGGTTTCGCATCGAACAGTTTAGCGTACAATCGGTCCAAAAGTCAAAACCGTCTGATACGATCGTATCAGACGGTTTATGGTCGCAAGACCGTATGATACGGTTCTAGCTAAACCGTCTGATACGATCGTATCATACGGTTTAGACTTTTGGACCGGTCCGTACACCATATGATACTGTTTACGCTAAACCGTATGATACAAATCGTATCATACGGTTTCGCATCGAACAGATAAGCGTACAATCGGTCCAAAAGTCAAAACCGTCTGATACGATCGTATCAGACGATTTATGGTCGCAAAACCGTATGATACGGTTCTAGCTAAACCGTCTGATACAATCGTATTATAAACAGTCTGATACGGTTCTAGCTAAACCGTATGATACGATTCAGACTTTTGAACCGGTCCGTACACCATAGGTAACAAACTTACATTTTTCTATTGTTTGCTGGTTCAACAGTACTTAGTGCACATGTCAATAACTGACAACTTCCTCCTCCAATCAGGGGTAGGGAAGGAACTGCCCTATAATGTATTTCATGACCAATGCCCACACAAGTTAGGGTGAAGTGCCGGTGATCAAACCCGCGATGCTTTGATTTATAGTCCTGTGTGGTACAACATGAGCTAACCGGTCCGGCAACTTAATGTTGTCCTTCAGTAATTAGTGCCTATATTATTGTGTAATTAATTATACAGTGTTCTTGTTAATTGATATTTGTTTATACCTTCTAACGGGCATTTGTTATCAAATTACTCAATATAATTATTTTAAGTTGAGTTTGCTTCGAACCAACGATTTAATAAAACATGACACCTAATGTTAAGACACAACCCATACGAATCTTGGACAACCTGTGAATATGTCCTGAATCGCTGATTGCAGTCGTTTCTGCAGCACAGTAATAGATATACCATTGCGAACACCGTTCATGGACTGCACTAACATTTCGGACACGATTTCCTCACCTTGGGAGAGTTTAACGTTGACCACAAGTTTTGTATCTGGAAATTACGAATAAAGCACTATATATAATACAATTTAACATGATAAATAAATACAACCGCATTTCGTTTAACTCCATACTCGATGATCCCCATATAGACAAGGAACAGAACTACCGTTGTAAAACAATAAATATATTATTATGTGCTGTAAAACTCGTCCCGAATCCTAAAAGGACAAAACTAAGTTCTAAATTTAATTGTACACATATTATCCAGCTATGTTATAATTCAAATATGTCAAACAAACATGCATTTATGGGGGAACATACATTTATATGAGATTCAAATATGAATAAATCGCATCATGTTTGTGTTTCGTATCCCTACCTGGTACATTAACAGTTATAGGCGCAGGCGTCCGTAATGACCTTTCGAATAACTCTTTTAGTATTGCCAAATCTGTAACAAAATACATGTATCACGGTACATTAACAAGATGCATGCTGACGTTTTGTGTACACGCTAACAAGATTGTTTACTTTTTTAATTAAAAATACATGATATAGTGAACTGGAGATACATTGTGGATGTATTGGTGTGGTTGGTTTAAATGTATTTATTTAACTTCAAATGGTTAACCAAATGTGATGCGATGCATTATGCCACTGTGTTTAGCAAAACAATCCAGCACTCTTTGGAAAGAAAAATTACAGTCTTTTGAGCATATTGTTCTAATTTAAAGTTTTAAAATTATAGTTTTGCCTAAGTGTAATAAATTAAGCAAGCATGTTCGATGAATATAAGGCTTTAGGAAACATCTTATTTTGAAAGAATATATGGCAACGAAGACAATATAGACTAAATAATACGTTCGAATAGTTACCTTGAAGTACCTTGTCTTGTTGACCCAGAGTTTTCTTAAAACCCTCTTGCACATCCTGTAACATGAACACAGCGTTAAGCAAAGCATGGACTATACACCGCGTTATATAACGTGACACATGGAGATAAATAGAACTAAAATTGTCAGGGAGTAACGTATATGCTACCATCAAAAGGCATTGTGACACAATAATGCCATCGGTTATAAATACGTATCTTTAAGAGACTTTTTGATGGTATTATGAACTATGTTACCAATTGTTCGAAACTAATAACGATGTAAGTTTATCCATGTAAAATGTCTGAAATCATGAGATAAGTGGAAATGCAAATGTAAGCTTATGTATAAACATTATGTGTTGATTGGTAATTTTCAGTGAAGCTTTACATTACCTGTTAAAGCTATGAACAATTAGTTAATATGCTATCACTATCGAGAGACTTATTGTCGGCGATTAGGAATGTGTAGAGATAATCAGAGTCCAAAATTAGTTTATTTAAGATTAAGATAAACATATGTAATTGATATAAAAATGTCAAGCCTTTCAAAGCATCGTTAGTGACCCATGATTTAAGATACCTCAACTCATAATTGGCCATGGAGCTGTTAACATTAAGTGATTTATTTTATCAAATGCAACGATGCTAAACATTTGTCTGCACGACGCATGTTCAAATCAGTCAAGCTTATCATACATTACAACCAGAATCAGTGAATTTGGATAAATGTATTTGTTTAAAACTACACATTGTATTGTTTGATATAACGTGAGTAAACTAATTGAAGTATGGTTTAGAAATCCGGTGCTTAATGAGCTTATAGAAGAAAGGGAGCATAACGCAATCAAAAGTAAGACACTAAACTAAAGTCTAAAGTGTGATCCCAATATAATTTGAAAGGATTAAGCCTTTTCAAGTATTACAGTTTTAATGAATTTTGAAGTTTAACTGGGACGATAAATCCATCTTCAAATATCGTTCACTTTTTTAAATCGACCTTTGCTTGCATTTTATGATATAACAAATGTGTACAAAAAAATGTGTGAGAAGGCTAACCATTTCTTGAGTACAATGTGGAAACTGTTTTTTCGGGCATTTAAGTTGAAATGGGAAATTCATATTGTGTATAAAAAACTGTGATGCCGAAATCGAAGCTGGTTATTACAATTCACAAATGAATAATAATCATTGATACATGTAAAACCGTATTTCCCGTATCGTCGACTTAGAGAACAGATAGTACTAGGCTCTATTTGGTAGTTACAAAAAAATGTGCACAAATATGTTTCTGGCAAAAAAGGCAATACAGACACGTATATAAACGGGAAAAATACAAAAAAGCTTTAGCACAGTATGCTGGTACAATGTACATGTGTGTTGAACATGTATTTTTACAAGTTTTAGGTGGAAAAACTAGATAAGCTAAAGCTGTCGTTTTCATTTATAATGGTTGAAATAAGGGGGGACGTACCAATGCGATCTGGTTTACGGTTGTCTTTAAAGAAACAAATCCCTTATCTATGTTGCTTAAGATTTCCTTGTGCTCTTCCAAACTCATTTTGTTTCTTGTGTGTTCTTCCTGTAATTTCGCCATATGTCTCTCAATGTCTTTAAATCGTAGCTCCAGTACTCGTTTATGTTCGTCTTCGATAGTCTTTAACTTTTTAATATCTTCTTCGATATTATCTGTAGAAACTCCTTGCGTTAATTGCAGCTCCAACATCGTTTTCAATTCCCTAATAGCTACCAGCGTTTCTTCTCGGGCAGTAAGTTCGTTTTCTACTGTGACAACTGTGCTTTCGTTTTCTAACTAAAACATACGATGTCTATATAATAACAGGTTTCACACACGTGTGCATTAATGATATATTGATACATATCAGTCTTAACATTTTATTAAAAAACATGCGTAAATTCATGTGACAGTGAACCTCTGTGAATACATGTTGGTGCATACACGATTGAAATTTAACCAACAATTGTAAAAATAACATTTGTACATACCTTGTGCAATTTGAGAAGTTCATCTTTTGCGGATGGATAGTCATCAAATATCTTAAGCTTTAATGTATCTTCGACTATTTTGACATATTTCAGGAAGTCTATCGGAGACACCTCCATTGACCAAGAATGACACACTTTATTTCGGATATCCCGAACCTGAATAACGAGTTAGACAAAACATAATACAAGTAATTAAGTATGTTACTGCTGTATAAGTTGTTTATCTAGCGAGGGTAAGAACATCTTAATCACGAGCCTTGGCGAGTGGGTCACGTTTCATTACGGAGAGTTTGCAACGTTTGCAACAAACCTTATACAAAATTTGACACTATAGCATGGGCTAATTAATACTTATGTTTAATAAACATGACAAACAGAGTTATAAAGTGACGATCACGATTAAAAAAAATAACAACGACACTAGTACACCGAAATATTCAGTGTAATTGTCTTGTCAAATGAAGGTCTATTCTGATTTGTATCATTTCCAAAAAGTTTTGGTAATTTATCATAAATCAAGCCATGTATTCTGTGTAATATAGCGCGCTACATGGTACAAGTCAAGAATTACAAGTTCGTTTTAACTGCTATTATGTGTTGCTGTACGGTCTCGTATTTACTTTTAAATAGGTAAGTACGAAAATGTTATGAACTATTAAATGAGATTTCAATTTACACATTCGTTGCCTTCATATCTTCTATCTATAAATTATATGTTTATTTAAACAGCAATTAGATGTTTGCAAAAATATCACGTGAAACATCAAAACATGACGCACGTTAAACGTGGTAAAGTTATAAGATAAACAACACATATTTGGAGTACTGATTTCAAACCATAATCGACTCAGATTTAAAAGATATCTTAACAAAAAAACAAAAACAATTACACTATTATACTACCCGTTTTAGATTTATTAATATCGTACATGGAGTATTTACAGAGAATTTAAATTTATTATGCAGGCTGTTGTTTGCAGACTTGACGATATGATAACAATAGTATGGTCCGACCGCCCATTTTATCATTAGCTCTGCATTCAAAAATACAATACATACGCTCCTATGAAATGAAAAGGCAAGTAATTTCAGTAATCATACATTAACCGTTTCACACAGATATTCCCTACATAAATCGTATACACGGTAGTCATTCTTGATAAAAGCAAATTTAAAATTAAAAAATAATTATAATTATATTTTCTATTCAACATGTACGACCCCTACCTTCACGTGGCCATATCGTCAGTTCGTAATGGAAAGTATTCTGCTGGACAAGGGTACAGAAACACTAATCATCTCATAATGTTCCATATAAAATGTGACTTATCAAAATTACGTTATATATCTATACGTTTTGTGCAATTTAATTATGGCACTTTGATCGATACACAAATCCGGTTGTGAGAATACTTACTGCAATAGTAAACTACTTGTATATTGTGCTATGTTTGCTTTAACTCTTAATAAATACAAAACGATTGTAGGGCGTTATGCTTTTAAAATGATATAACTTTGTATGAAGTATATGATACCTACTTAACGTTATTAAAAACATTAACCTTTGGAAGATTAGGCATACAATGTCAAAAAAGAGAGAAATTGATGTGTATGGGCTCATTATGCATAAGATATGTAGTTTTTATTTAACTTTTTTTTAGATTTATGAACACACTTCAATTAGTGAACAGATATGAGTATATTTCCATAAGATAACAGCATTCATATGAAGGTATCAATTCAGTAAAACAACGATAGTATATATATATATTAAAATAAAGAACAAAAAAAGTAGTTCAGTCCGTTTGTTAATAAGTTAATATTAGTATTCTATAAATTAAACATACCTTTTCAAGACAATCTAAGTCGGCGCCGAATGCGCGTTTAATCATGTCATTGTTTATACAAATCTGTACAAACGCAGTTAAATCCGCCTCTGATATAGCTGCTTTTTCCTTATAACCAGGAGTATATATGAAGCATTTCATTCTTTCCCATGGGCCACGTTGTTTGTCTGACCAAAATTCACAATTCGTATTGGACCAATTAGGATCATTTTGGACATGCACATCTTTTATCAGATCATAAAGTTTTCCGCAGCTGCCTTTTTCTGGACATGCTTTTGTATGTTTCCCCTTGCATGCGCAGTAACATTTGACATTGATGTACTTGCATTGTTTTCCTTGTGAATGGAATGGTTTTAATTCTTCAAATTTACACAATTTGCACGTATAGTCAGCCAATCCCAAAACATATTTCATTGAGTTGATGTCTTTTATGTATTGTTCATCACACTTGTCTTTCAGAAATGGCAGAATTACGTCTTTCAAACATCGAAGTGCTAGGCAGGTTTTCACCCAGTTTCGTGTTCCTGTATCATGTAGTTCCTTATCCATTGCTCGCAGCTATCATTGAGAAACAGTCATGCACAATACTGGTTAACTGATTTATCAAACGTGTCAGCTGAGATCAATCCTTTTGCATGCCAGAAACAGGAGTGCAAAATTTTCAAAAATCACAAGACACGAGATTTTTCCTCTTTTACCGCGTCAAAAATGCATTCAATGTGTATTGAAGTTATACGAGTTTTAATTATTATTATGTTTAAGCCTTAATTTATTTTGAGGAGCATCGTTAATTTCGATTGTGTCAATCAAACGATCTGTGCGCGAGTAGAAGACTAGCTTGATATTGATGTTTCAAGCCCGGTGGTTTTCCTTTGCTTTTTACGATAATAACCCATCGATATATGTATATATGGGGGCACACCACAGTTTTTCACAAATCGGCTACTGGCTGCCGGGGTGGGGGCACTGTCCGTCCTCACAGCTGACACGTCTACACCTGAAATAATACAAAACATATATCCAGTATTGTTGAGGGTATGTCTTCCAAAAAATACATGGATAGCCATGGTGCACCCACTTGCTCTATATTTTTTATCACGGAAAAACAGCCAATTTGGGGGTCTGAATGTCACATGTTTTGGCGGCCATTTCCGTGATTTTCAATACAAATTTACCACTTAACTGCAATTACCAGTTCATTAAACACTGTCTGTTTTACTGCATCACTTACCTGATATTTGACCGACACCGAAGAATCCTAGGGTCATCCACGTGGTTTTTCACAGAAATTCAGTTGAGTGGAGGCACCTTTAAAATTCGTGCAAAATTAGCCTTCGGAGCTAGAAACCAGCATGTACGTATTTCATGACCTTGGCAGCCCAGCAGAGACACTGGCTATGCAATGGACATATTTTCGAATTCACTAAGCATGCATTTCAAACCACCACCACTCAAATCTGATACTTTAAACTTGTAAAACACTATTATTGCTGCTCAGTTTCAGGCTAAAAACTGTATACTGCTACCTATATATACATGTACGTCATTACAAGAAAAAATGTTCAAGTAAATGTTAAATCCAGAGCAATAATGCGCACAATTGTTCACAAGAGGTCACAATCAGATAAATTTTATGTTTGCCTTTCGCATAATTGTCATCAGTTACAAAGTGCAATCGTTGCAAAATATACAGTCGATTGGTGTATAGCGGATTTTAGTGAGTGACGGATAGTAAAAAGTTTTTTGCAAAAAAACTTTTATTTATGTTAAGATTTATAGTTTTCTATGAATTGAATACAAAAAGCCTATCATTGTTCAGTCGATTCATGTTGTTGTTGACGTGTGTCAATGTTTACAACTGTTTCTTTTTTCGAAAGCAAAACAAGGTCACGTTATATAGCACCGTTTTTGTGATGAAAGGAAAGGAGAAGACGTATGGTTTCTTGAATTTTGCAGATTTTGTTTGGTAAACATAATGTTGATTGATGTAATATTTTAGTAAAATGTGTCTTTTACAAAAGTAAGAATGCTCAGAAACCAAATTGATGCGTACCATCATTCCATGTACAATAAGCATGAAAGCTTCAACTCGTTATTTAGTGAATAACGGACATGTGGTGATGTCCAATACACAGGTGGTTAGCGTGTACACGGTGTAGATGCATATCGGTAGCCTCTCTGTCAAAATGTTGCCTATCTGTTCATTCTTGGCTGCCTCTCTGTCTCTAAAATTAAATGCCCGTAAACACATTTGTGCATAAAAAGAGGTGGTCCATGAGTTGAAGCATATATCCAGCTACAGGTTCACAGTATTCCGCAGGTCCAAACACTTATCACAAACTCTATTGAAAATGGAATGATGACGAGGGCGGTGGAACAATCTTGCATACATGGCACTTTGATGACTTTTTAACATAACTTTTCCGTAATATGTCAAATATCTATTGTCATTGATATCATCTGTATGATCAAATATATACGTTCAATGTACGCTTTATAGTAATTTTCATCAATGTTACTTAAAGAATGCTTACTTTCGCTTTCGTTGTGGCACGGAAAGCCACTCGATCGGCTCACTTTTCTGGCACGGGTAGCCTTGTCGTCGATTCACACTGGCATGGGAACACTCTCCATTTCATTTCTTGTTAATAAACGTCCATGAATGAACAATTATTGCAAATTAGATCAAACAAAACCGCTTGATATATCAAATAAAATGAAATGGAGTGTTCTCGTCATCATTCCATTTTCGATAGATTTTGTGATAAGTGTTTGGACCTGCGGAATACTGTGAACCTGTAGCTGGATATATGCTTCAACTCATTGCCCACCTCTTTTTATGCACAAATGTGTTTACGGGCATTTAATTTTAGAGACAGAGAGGCAGCCAAGAATGAACAGATAGGCAACATTTTGACAGAGAGGCTACCGATATGCATCTACACTGTGGTGTGGCTATGATATTTAATAGTAAAAACATCATTTTGAATGAAAACTAATCAAATTATAATGTTTAATGACAAATCGATTTCTCTGAAAACTTATTATTCACTATCATATATATATAAGATAAAACACGATACCAATGTAATCCGATAAAGACCTAGGCGATCAGTGTACCATGAAATTCGCGCTGTAAACAAATAATTTTTGTCAGAAATTTAAAACTGCTGGTATGTTTCAATTAAAAGGACATTTGTCTTTCAAGGTGTAATGGTTTAATTACTGAATGCATGGTGTTTACGTTGAAATGAGACTCGAAGTCCTTAGCTATCCGTTAAACACCAATCGACTGTAGTCATAATCATAGATAAGAAGACCGCAAACAACAGCACTTTAATATGAAACAAACATCCAAAATAATAAAAAACAAACATCCACTGTGTTATACATGTACAGTTATATTATCCTTCAGTGTTGATTTATTCATTAAAACGTGAATGATTGTGATTAATGTTTTATAATGCCACATTGAAATCGAAAGTGCATGGCTTATTAGGAACAAATCAAAACGATCCACGATCAGAATGGCCTTATATGCGGGTGTTCAAAAGTATATATTTCGGTCCTCTGTCAATGTTATATTATGTTATTTTAACTAGTTATAGTTTGTATGTTTGTTCGTACACATGCACTTAGTCTTGGTAGTATCACAAATGTGATAAGGCAATTATAGACAATCAAGTCAAGAACACAAGCGTGCTGTTTCTAAGACGTTTATTTTACAACTGTCAGATAACATGTGCTAGTGCCGGGTAGCGGTCAGTGGGCATGCGCATAGAGATAAACATGCAGACACGTGTTCGACATATATTACAGCTTTCGGCTAAATAAAAGGACAGTTAAACCAGACTATGCGTTCCCAAGCAGGCGATATGTCTTACACAATTGAATATTTAAATTGTGTAAGTTTGGTATTGAAAAGGTTTTATATGGGTTATTTCAGTAAAACTCCTATAGTTTGATTATAACGTTTGATTTTTCGTCGATTTTAAAAGTATTCTAGTCATATCGAAGCAATCAGTTTACCGACCAACTCACACTTTTCCTTGGTAAGCTGGTTTACAAGTATCAAGTGAACATACCGATGCACGTAACTGATAACTTTCGTACTTGAATGAGAGGTAGGGAGAGAATATGGCCGCAAAAAGAAACCCAACTTGTAATAGACGCTTTTAAAATGTCTATCATATTTAAATTAATTTTTTAGCCATCGCATGAAGATATCAAGTGTTGAGCAGTTAACCCATTTTAAACAAAAGCGTTGTTGGTGAGTTAAAAATCAGAAAGCGGTGATATTTGTGATTTTGGATGAATGGAAAAAATAAGGATTTAATGATTTATAACTTTGTCGTAAAAGCTAAGAGAAACTTTAAAAAACTTGCGGCGTTTAAGTTATACCAAAGACCTATCAATAGATAGGTCTTTGGTTATACTCAATTTATTGCTAATATGGTTATAACATGTTCCCAATATTGAAAAAGTATATTGTGAAAGTGAAAATGAACTTACAAATACAAATAAGAAAACACACAGTGGTTGAACTGTGGGTGGCGTCATAAAATAATATAAGTGGAAGCATATCGAAGTGTGTATAGTTGTTTAAGCAGTATTTATTCAAAAATATCACAACGTAATACACGTAGTGTGTGCGTTTTAACATCAATTCAGTGTGACCGTTCAATTTCTTGTTCTATGTTTATACTAATACAAAATTGTCTTAAGTTGAAGCACTTTTATTTATTAGAAGCAGCAACCAAAATGTCTTTATGTAATGCATGCTTGAGAATTAATAAGGCAACATAATGACAACACTTACAAAAATTCGTCATATTGTAATAATACTAACTATATAGACTGCGTTTCCTTTCGGATTATCAATTAGTCCAATATAAACAAGAGGGCCATGATGGCCCTGTATCGCTCCACTGTTTTTTT
>VMBQ01007327.1:0-37877 GCA_007657795.1 Dreissena rostriformis | reverse complement strand
TAAGGTCGAGTTTGTGATTAAATGCTTTAAATTTATTAATGTAAACAACAGGACTAAAGAGCTCCAGGAAAAAAACAAGAGTGAAATAAAAGAAAGAAAAAAAGAATAAAAAAAAGTTTACCGCACCTGGGATCGAACCACTGAGTACCTATTATGAACCTACTCGGTCATAAATGTGTGATGATTCTGATAACAAAACTATTGGGTTGTGATAATAGCATCGGTGTTGCCATAAATATATTCTCGGTTAAATAAACTGCCGCAACACCCCTTAAAAACATGTTTTACTCCCAATAATATTTTACCTTAGTTGAGATTATATTCTTTTCATTATAAGTATTTTTGCTTTAAGGGGGCCCCGACTCCCACCGGACTGCTGAGAGTCAATACGCGTGCTCAATATGCGGGGAAAAGTTCTTAGAGATGCAGGAATTCAAAAGACACCGACATAATCACAGTGGAACTGGCACAAGTTCTCCAAATGAAAGTTCTCCTCAAGTCAAACAGGATATGATGAAATGTGATTCAAACATAAACACTGGTAAAATGGGTCATACGTCCAGGGTTACCAACAATGGATCTACTTTGTCAAGCAACTTGACTAAGCCTATGAGGATTGACAAGAGCAATCGACGGCTTCACTGCAGCGTGTGTGAAAAGGGCTTTTTCCACGGCTCTCATCTCATTCAGCATATGCGGATTCACACAGGAGAGCGGTCACACAGTTGCATTGTTTGTGGAAAGGGATTTGTCACAAGTTCACAACTCACTAGGCATATGAGAATTCACACGGGAGAGCGACCACACAGTTGCAGTGCTTGTGGAAAGGGGTTTGTCAAAAGTTCCCATCTCACTGATCATATGAGAATTCACACGGGAGAGCGGCCACACAGTTGTAGTGTGTGCGGAAAGGGATTTGTCACCAGTTCAAAACTCACTAGGCATATGAGAATTCACACGGGAGAGCGACCACACAGTTGCAGTGTTTGTGGAAAAGGATTTGTCACCAGTTCTCACCTCACTAACCATATGAGGATTCACACGGGGGAGTGGCCACACAGTTGCAGTGTGTGTGGAAAGGGATTTGTCACCAGTTCTTACCTTACTGGACATATGATGATTCACTCAGGAGAGCGGCCACACAGTTGCAGTGTGTGTGAAAAGAGGTTTGTCACCCGATTACAACTCACTCAACATATGAGGATTCACTCGGGAGATCGGCCTTACATTTGCAGTGTTTGCGGGAAGGGATTTACCTCCTCTTCCTACCTCCATGCCCATATGAGGATTCACAAGGGAGAGCGGCCGCACAGTTGCAGTGTTTGTGAAAAGGGATTTGTCACCAGTTCAAAACTCACTAGGCATATGAGGATTCACACGGGAGAGCGACCACACAGTTGTGGTGTTTGTGGAAAAGGATTTGTCAGCGGTTCTCTCCTCACTGATCATATGAGGATTCATACGGGAGAGCGGCCACACATTTGCAGTGTTTGCGGGAAGGGATTTACCTCCTCTTCCCTCCTCTTTAAGCATATGATGTTTCACACGGGAGAGCGGCCGCACAGTTGCAGTGTTTGTGGAAAGGGATTTGTCATTATTTCCCACCTCACTCAACATATGAGGAGTCACACGGGAGAGCGGCCATACAGTTGTAGTGTTTGTGGAAAGGACTTTGTTGCAGGCTATGTTCTCAATAGGCATATGAAGATTCACACGGAATAGCGACCACACAGTTACAGCGTCTGCGGAAAGGGCTTTGGCGCTAAATAACAACTCAATGTGCACATGGGGTTTCATACAGGAGAGCAGCCGCAGAGATGCAGCGTATGTGATAACAGCTTTTCAACTACATCATACCAAAAGATGAACAT
The DNA here is from genome assembly GCA_007657795.1 of Dreissena rostriformis. Classification (NCBI taxonomy): domain Eukaryota; kingdom Metazoa; phylum Mollusca; class Bivalvia; order Myida; family Dreissenidae; genus Dreissena; species Dreissena rostriformis. The sequence continues at coordinate 36,006 of VMBQ01007327.1, read as the reverse complement.
GAGATGCCTAATCGGGGATAAGCTTTTAATAGTATTAAATGTGCGGGAAGAAGTTCAGCATTAATAGAAATTTGGATAGACCTATACGAAACCACAACAAGTGAATAACGAACGTATATATGAGTGTCTGTCTGCAAGAAGAAGTTTGCTGTGTCCTCATCATAAAATGCTCACAACAATCGCTATCATCTTTGCGAACTTTGAACATAGTAATATCAATGTATAATCACAAAGGATTCATTCACAGGGATTGATATATATTAATTTATAAAGATCCGATAAATATTGATCATGTTTTTGTAGTGTTTGTTCAGACGTAAACATTTCCTGACTGTGTGATGAACTTGCTTCCGAAAAAATAAATATTAATATTTACTTTGATTACTTTGAGAAACATGATCTTGAGCTCCTAAGGTGTGTCATAGTTTTAATTTGTATTATGTTGCCCTGACTGAGCTTTGACGTTGCTACTGTTAGCATTGGCTAGATCTGACTGTTGTTTGTCCTTGCTCCAGAGAAATTGTGCTTTTTTATCGCCTATATCTATAACAAAATGACCACAAATGCTTACTGCATTGAGGCATACAAAACCTGTCTTCCTATATCAAAGGATAAGGTCAAACGACCTTACCACTGCGGATTAGAGCGCTTTTAATTAATCAATGAACGTGTAAGTCTAACGCTCTTACGTAAAAACAAAACGAAATCTCGTCCCGTAATTATTGTATTGTGACTATTAATAAAGCAGTTTTAAATGACCGCCCTAAATGATCATAGCGTTAAGACACGATATCTCAATGCCTGAGTCTCGCTTAAAGGTCAAGGTCACACTTAGAGGTAAAGGGTCATATATGGAATAGATAGATCTTGTCCAGAATGTTATGATTTGCATCGCTAAGTCGATGGGTTAGAATCTACTAAAGGTTAATAGGTGGAATGAACAAAAGCATCTAAACGCTCGATGTGTCACGTTTGTTTCCCAATGTATAACTGAATGTTGTAAATAGTACTTAACACTTCAGAAGAATTGAATACACGCCATTATTGAACCTTAGTCATAGCAGTCATCACAGTGATATATCGATCAAGATCAAATCCAGGTTATGTGGGATAAGAAACTAGATAACTATGTCAAATTAAAGAGAAACCTTCAAAACATTCTGGAAGTCGCAGAATGTCATAAAGGGTCAAATCTAGGTCACTAGATCAAATTGAGAAAAATCACACTTGTGATCATTTTATAGGCCACTTATGTTAGATGCTAGGTCTATAAGCGGAATAAACAAAAATCGATGCTTAAGGTTAAGGTTTTTCTAAATTTAAATATTAATGGCTTGATTTATGATGGTCTATGAGTTTTTTTCGAGTTACCGTAGTTTTAAGCGTTATTGAAGCTGAAGTAAAGACCACAAAATACGGGACCTTAACGGTTTCACTTGTTTAAAAAAGTTGTCACAAACAAGATTTTGCTGCTTTCATATTGGATGACTGGAGTCCTGTTTATGTCATCATTTGTAAAAAAAACGTACCGATAGTCTTCACCATTGCATAGTATAAACTACATGTTCATATTCAAACTTAGCGTTGTATTTGTTACTTTGAGCAATTTACATTTCGCAACACTATTCGTTCACATTTAGTTAACTAATGATGTCAAATCTTTTAGAAGGGACGCGAAAATATATGGCAAATTCAAAACACCATATTACTCTCATATTGCTGATCGCTCCTTCAAATTATGATCTGAACATGTTAATAGAACAAAGGTCTGTCCATTATTCATGTCAAATTATGTCATGATTGAGGTGAAACGTCAATTAAGTTTATGCAGATTTTATAATAGTAATCATAATAATACATATACATTGATCCGGTTTAGACATTGTGCTATCAGGAAATAAGTAAATCAATTATAAGGTCGGTATTATTTTTCTATTTTATGAATATTTCATGGGGGCTCCTGACGCCCTGCAGACCACTTTGAGCCAATACGAATGCTCAGTATGAAGCAAGTAGTTTGCCATTTCAAGCAGCCTCCATGAACATATGAGGATTCTTACGGGAATGCAGCGTACGTGGAAAGGACTTTTACTCTAGTTTCCACCTCATTGTTCAAGTGAGGAATCATACAGGAGATCGATCAAACATGGGCAGCGTGTGTGGAAAGGCTTTTGCTGCTGGCCCAAACCTCAAGGTGCATATGCGGAAGCATACAGGAGAGCGACCGCACATATGCAGCGTGTGTGACAAGGGGTTTCCCACAAGCTCCTACTTAAGGTGCACATGATGTGCCACACCGGAGAAAACCATTACCACTGCGACATTTGCTGGAAGGATTTCAACACGAGAGTGAATCTGGATGAACATATAAGAACCCATAATAACGAGCGTAAATAACTCAACAATCATGCCGATATCGACCCGATGTTTGCCATATTATCGCTTGTTAGTTGCTAGTGTTAGTTAGTTGATGTAGGGCCGATATCGGCACGATTTAAAAAAAATATGTGTTTGTTGTGAGCTTTGCATTTTGGTTATCATTCTTGTTCAATTAATCCTTGTCATTTCATACGCAAGACGTTATTATTAAGAATCGATCTTATATTCGAATATTAGTCCGACATCAGTCCGACGTCTTGCAACATACTTGCCTGTGTGAAAAATGGATGATAAGGCCCGGCACAAGGTCGACATCACGTCAAATTTGTTAATGAGCACATTGTTTTTTTTATTATTTATGTTTTTAAATATAGTTTTGGTAGTTTCAAATTGACTTTATTTAAACTAAATATAATTAAAATGTATTAATTTTATACGCATGTGTTGTTGTTTTTTGGTTTGGAACGTACAAGAGAGGATAATCGTGGCTTTTTAAATTGTTGTTTCACATAAAACAGAATTTGCTTCAAAATGTTATTCACATTCGTCTGATCATAGGCATGTGCGTTTTAATGCGTGTAGGTTGATCATTTCTTGATAGAAGTCACTGTTTAAGGTAAACAACGGCACGTCCATGAAGTCTTTGCCTGACGTGCTTATGTGAATGCTGCTTTTCTTTCACACTTTTTTTAACGTGTCGTACATGTTCTCGAATATCTTGTGCTCTCTAGTAGCTGCTCTATGTTTGTATCACCAAGTCGAATCTTAGACAAAACTTGTCACCACTATATAAGTCATGCCTATGACTCTTTCTTGAGTAAGCTTGGTCAGTATGTGTATCCTAACATTGTCAAAGCACAATTAGTATGTGGGTCACGTGTCTCGAAAAACTATGTCACCAGGTCAGTGTTAAGGAAAACCATTTAACCACGATAGAAGCCACAGTTATTAATCAATTTTGAAATATGCATGAATTATCTACATACAAACTAGGTAAGAAGGTCAACGCTTTGAAAATCGTTGTAGTCACCTGTAATCAGTTGATCGTTTAATATAAATCAGGGCCTGTTGCATAATGTTTAATTTCTTAACAGTTAACGCTTTCTCGCTTAAATTGTAAGCTCCCCTGAGGCATCTTGTTAAAAAAATTTGTGAGGAGGAATCTGTCGTCCTTGGTCAACAATTTGCATTAAATGACATCTCAAAACGTCACATGAATGATCCTGGGATTAGCCTCTTTTAAAGTTATTCAAATCGTTCCGGTCAATCGCATATGTAGGTCACCAGAGCTAAAAAATGTTTTAAAAGTTGAAACTTAAAACACACAAGGTTCAGATGATAACTATTTGGCATGTAACACCCTATAGTATCAAATCATTCCTTGGAGTCAAAATCGGCCACGCCTTGTGGTAAGCTAATTTGTTTTGACTTGTAATGGACAACACATTAACAATGCAGCGTCTGTTGCAAGCCATGTGTCTACATTTCCCACCTCACAGATCATACGAGGTTTCTCACGGAAGAGCGGCCACACAGTTGCAGTGTTTGTGGAAAGGGCTTTGTGTCCAGTTCCAATCTCAATAACTTTGTATGGTATAATAATATAACGAACTGTTACGAGATTCTGCCATGTAGTAGTAATTTTATGATGTTGAGTGTTCGATGGCTGTTTATACAATATTTGCTTAATGAAATTTTCACAACTCCTATTTTGATATAAGTCCTAATGATGTTTACAAATAAATTAACTTTAAATTGTTTGTTTGAAAAATTAATTATTGATCCATGTATCATAATTAATTTACAAGGTCAAGTAAACGTAATTTTGAAATAAGTACACATGTACATATTTAATGCATGATATCCATTCCATATTGAATATATTTGGATTGATCATGCAGCGCCCTTATTGATTATATCGGCTGCTATTATAAGCTCAGAATGAGATGTGAAAAGCAGATCTACGTTTGATATGGGTCCCATTTTGGCTGCCCCAAGCCCATCAATTCAGTATGTGACTCATTTAATAATAAACAAATATGTATTAGAAGCAACGATAGGTGTTACACGGTCTTCGAATGTCTGACATTTTGAAAAACAATTGCAAACATTCGGAACATAACCCAGATCGGGATATTAATTTCGTGATTTAGCAGTGAAAATTTTCTCATTTGTATCGTGTCCTCGCGCTTGGAATCCATAGATTTAAAAATTATTAACAACGAGGGTCCCTAACGGAACTCTATAAAAAAAGTACGACAAAATATCTTAGCCTCGTTTAAAATGTAGCCCATATGCAATTTAGTTAACAATAACATCATATATTTACCAAATTAATGTGGAAATATTGCACACACATGTGAATGCTAAGAACGCAAAAATGGTTTGTCCATATTGACATTTTATTTTCCATTATAAATAGTTGTTTAAGCATATCTATGTGTAGATATGCAGTATTAATAATATATTTTAATATATTTTACAATACAAATAACATAAACACGTTAAGCTCACAACTGCTGAAATTAACATTCAAAATACTTGTTTATGTAACGCATATATACAATAGTATAACAAAAACATGGAAAGGATGCATTTTGCAACAATCGACACGCGATATGTGACATATTTCATGCTTCTATTTTCCACATGCTGCAAAAAAAAAACAGCAAGCATTTTATCTCATGTTCGTTTATACCTTGACAATATTCTCACCGATGAATCATGATATCATGTACAATATTTACAAATGAAAGGTTTAATTAGTGAGCATTGGCTTTGATGAACTAGGTGGCACTAAAAAGTTATCAGAAAACAATTTCTGACAAATAACGCGTATCACTAAGAAGATTAACGACTTACTTTACCTCATACAACTATGGGGTATTACAATCAATTGCTCAATAGTGTCGTTGATCGTTGAATGTAATCTATATATAACTATAATTTCTATCTTTCAGTTCTCGGCGAAATGAAATATCTTTGATGGTACATGTTTAGTTTGCTTTCGATTAACGAATTTTCACATGAACTGCGTTAATCTGATTTAAACCCGTAAACTTCAATAGCCTTAAAAATGGCATGCATTCAGGAAAAATCACATTTCCGGATATTTAGCATTACAAAAACACGATCCTGGATTTTTCGTTCCAAATTAATTTAAGAGTCATATCGATAAATAATATGGTTTTGTAAAGCAAAACAAAATCGTTATGAACGTCATGCTCTAAGTATGCGCGCGCACAAGTACACTCCTGTTGTAATTAACGTTCGCAATGTTTGTATGCATGTCATTGAAACCCACAGGGAATGTGTATACATACTTTACGAAATTGATATGATATCATAGCGTTTCAATATACTCATCGTATTAACGAATTGGAACATTTTCTTTTTTGGAATGATCGAAAGGTCGAAATCATTTGTAAATATGCATTAGTCTATAATTAAATACGTTCGTATACTTAACTGTTAGAATTTCGTTCTTATGAATAATAATAAAATCGCTTGTTTGTTTGTTTGTTGTTTTTGTTGTTGATTTTTTTTCATCATGAAGTTCGTAATAGACATGTAGTAAAATACACCGGATCACTATACGTTTAAAATAGGCTGACAACGCCCGCTGTTGTAATATCCCATGGTTTGATGAAAAATATTGGCGCGTCCAAATCTGTAAATCATTTTCAATAAGCTTGCATGATAAGCCAATCGTAACTTGCGAATATCAATTCCTCGGCGATTTATGTGCATAAATGACACTTGCATTATGAAAACGATTACAATTCATAGAAGCGGTTCATACATTCATGGAGGTTAGTATTAGTTTCAAATTCTTTGAGCCAAAATACTGGAAAAGAGCTAAGCATAGTGTTACGTACCGCTGCGTTGAGGTAATCAGTTTTAATTACGTGGTTACTGTAAACTGTTTAATATCTGCAAATATAGTGATAGTGCAAGTATAGCGAGTTCCATCAGTTTTTAGGCATGACAAAAGTCGTACAAAACGTTCACACAATAGTTTATTTTTATGATGGCAAATAATCACAGTGTACAACACGGAAAAGAGACAATCAATATTATTATTTGTAACCGCCAGATTTTCGGTAATTTTATTAGGGTAATGTATACACTTGGGAAGCACAGTCAGCCAATCTCCGCATTCGTTCCTAATTTACGTAAAAAGCACACAGGAAAAGGGTTATACAACTTCCCAAAATCAGTGTTACTTAATGCGTACATTGTTTATAAAACTGCATTATTACTGTGCAACAAAGGGTATTAACTTCGAAAAATTAATTAGTTACTATCGACACAAGTTACGTCTATACTAGATCTTGACTTTACCACAACTGACTCGTATTTTTGACGTATTGTTGAATGCAATTTTGTCCACACAGGGTCAGTGACCAAGTTATGGTCATTACTGACCATAATCTTACGCACTAACGGCCAGACCTGACCGGTCACGTAACCAATCACATATTTGGTCGCAATAATGATCATGAAATGTGTCGGTACAGACAGACAGAATAGTTTATTAAGGTCTCACTTTTGTACATACAAACACAGTAAATCAGCACAAAATCATTATATATATATATAAATATATATATATATGTACAAAGCCACTCTAAAAGAGTTACGAGAGACTAAGGTTCTACAAATTCTAAATGTTCAATGAGTGTATGCATCATAAACACTTTCACATCTGTAAAAATTTAATAAAATGTCGTTGAAATTAAATTGAAAAAAGATAAAGTTTACCAAACGTCATAACCATGAGACAACATAGCGCCAAATTTAGAAAAACGATGAAAATTACAAAGTGTTCAAATGGATTTATTTTGGTGTGATACATCTTGATTCGACAACTAAGTTGAAGAACTCTTAAGGTGACTTTAAGGAAATTTCCCATAATTCAATAAAACAAATGGCTGCTAAAATTACAAAGTGTCACTTGGAGTAAAAAGGACAGCTGGTAGAAACTGTAACATATCGGAATGCACTGCAAAGAATAGGTGACACTTGAAATGTATGGAATTGAAATGAACCAGCGCAGTGACCATTCCAATCGCGGGTAAAATCTTCCCAGTTTTAGAAGGTATTTGTTTTTATTTCCTTTTTATACACCGCAACTTGAATGCAAATTGTCTATATATTTTGGTATAGTTTTTTTTCTGTCAAATTAAACAATGTTGCTCATTGTCTACTGAAAAACGATTTATATACCTATTCGAAATGTACATTTCATATACAAACAAATTAATATCTGAAGACAAAAGAAAACGTACATGAATGGCCCTCTTAACAAACAATTCCAAATATATTGTTGAAAATGTGAGTTCGTTTAACGTGTTTATCCGCAACATGAATAATACTAAAGAAGACGCAACAAACTACAACGAACAACAGTTTGTTGCTTTCATATTAAGTAAGTCGTCTATTGCCCGTATGTTCGCTAGCTTTAACAGGGGGTCGGATACTTCTGATCAGGATGAGTGTATACCTTATTGAAAACTCATCATATCCCTATCTACACAAATGTTTGTTTCTGTTTTTTTTTTACTTGTGTCAAGTAAAGATTCTCGTTTTTAGGTCCTTTTGGATTTACAATAAAAAAACTGATTATGGTCATTTATATGCGTACTTAATGGTATGCGATATTACAAATGTTGATTGAGTTCCGACTAAAAACTGTTACAGTTCTTGGTAAAAACTCCTTTGTGTTCTGTTCTACAGACATCTGCTAAATAGCTTTACCTAATTATACACGTACAATTACAAGCTCCGTTTTGCAATAAACGTCTTGTAAACGCCTGTTAAGTGCATGTACTAGCATACTGTTAGAACTGCAAACTGGTTCAGACTTAAAAAAATGATTAAGTCTATACATGTATCTCATAACTAGTATGCTATACAATTGTATTAATTTGTTTTAGATTTTGTTCAAATGCAATCTTTGGTTTGCGTCTGTTTGTCCGACAGAGTATAGTATTTAACACAGCTCTTCGAAATGAAGGTGACACACAGATGTACAGTATTGGATTGGCAAAGGTATTCACGAAGAACAGTTTGGAAAGAAAGTGCGTCGCTGTCGTTCTTACCCTGAGAGCTGTAAATAGTAGTACCGCTGTCATTGGCAGTAATGTAGAAAACACAAATATTATGGCTACGCTCGCCATCAATAGTGTAGTCCTCTTTGAGTTCCTTCCATTTCTTCTCATATTGGCAACTATCATAAATCCGTTCATTGGTGTTACTCGTCGCCATCGACGAAAAAATATTGCTACTCGAGTGTAACACATGCATGTCACAATACAAGAAGTGACTGACAGCGCGAATGTCAAAGCGAACACTATTGTCCGAAGACTTTTATACGAGTAGTTCGTAACACAATATCCAGTTGAATTGTTATGTACAACAATAAGTTGCGGGATTGCTGATAGCAAACAAAGAATTGTTATGCATAATCCCATCTGTTTTCCTTTTTTTGTTGCGCCTTTTTCCACAAATGTTTTAACTGACGTTGCTTTGAAACGGTATACAGCCAAACACGATATAATTACACCCGACGAATGGAACGTAGTAAACATAATAAAATAGTTCAATTTACATAGGCAGTCTGGGGCAAATAGTGGCCAAACGTTGAGATGAATAGCTATGAAACATGGCGCGCAGACGACAAGAGAGAGCACGTCACACGCAGCGAGGTAGAATACCATCCAATCAGTGAAGGTCTTTCGTTGAAGTCTGAAGTGCAGGAAGATAACAAAAGAGTTTCCGGGAACGCCTAGCACGAAGGCGATCCCTATGAATGCTGCAAGCGCTATTTTTGTAGACAAAGGGGCCAGAGAAACAAGGTTCACATCCGCAATGTTTTCCTGTGAGCCGTTGCCTTCCATTATCCTCGGAAGGCCGACAGAGTAATCCTGCAAATCAAAATGTACATATTTAAATAAACATATGTAAGTCTATAATTTTTAGTAATAACTGTCTCACTCAAATATATTTTAAGATGTTTTGTAAACAGCTAGTTTGCGCAAATTGTATGTATTCATTTTTGTAATGTTCTTCCACTGTGTGTAAACTAACTAATACATATGACAAAAAATTCGATCTGCAAACATATTTTCCATTCAGAAACCCTTGCCTCTTACGATTTCTTCTGAGAAACGTGCTATAAGAAAGACCTTTCGCTGATATTTAAGATGTTAGATCTGCAAACTATCGATCTCTTCATTACCCAATAGAATGCTAGATAGAGCTGTTTCTTTTATTCGACGAACAATCCAGTTCTCTCGTTTTCCAATACAATATCCAATGTACTATACTCATATGTATAATGAAAATCCATTAGCCGCAAATGACAAAATTAAATGAATTCCATTAATTTTCTTACATGTTGTTCGCACCCTGTAGTGCGCACTTTAACTTCTGCAAGAATCTATATTATAGAACAGAACAGAACAGAAAGTTTATTCACATAACTTGAACAAGTCCAGTTCATCGTTATATATAACAATATACAATATACACGATACATAAGCAGTCAGCACATGCATAGAAATGTGAACGTGAACAAAATATTTTATAAGAAGGTGTTAAAATGCACTAAGGCCATTATATTACTCCACATTTGCATACAATGCCTCAGTTCTCAGTTTAAAAGCATTTTTACAATATAATTTAGTGTTTATTTACAAGAGTATAAATTTATGCATACACGGTCGGTTATATTGAATTGGTCAATAAACGTTTTTCTAATATCGGTATAAAGAAGACATACACTTACAAAATGATACTAGTCTTCGATATCATCTGAACTTCATATACTACATTAACGTTCATTTATAGAGATATTTATATGTATCCCAGACTCAATTTTAACATATGGGACGAAAATAGAAATATAGCAGCCACTACTTTGTGATTTTATTAGATTTTCCGAGCACGTCAGGCTTAACGACCCATAAACACTCAAAACCAAAGAATATTTCGTAAAATATTATAAACATATGCTATAAACATAGATTTAACATGATAAAAAAGCTATTTATTTTATTTGTTTGTGGTACTATATATTCAACACATACTCATGTATCAATTTAGTGTTCGTGTGTCGTATGAATATATATCGTTGCGGGAAATTAAAATTGAATATATTGTACCACAAAACAAATTAAAAAAGAGCATTGTGTTTCTTGTTAAATTGTGTTACCAGACCACATCTAGCGATGAAATTTTGGCTTTTTCTATAATGAACACTGATTGTGTATGGGTTAACTTTATTTTACGAAATATTTTACGAAATATTCGTTGATTTTGAGTGTTAATCATCCAAACACTAAGATAAGTAATTATTACCAATATAGTGCTATTGCGTGAAAACATAGACTGATAATTATAACTTTTTACAAATATTAAAACTAAAATTTTGGTTCTCGTTTATGTTTCTGCATTCTTAATTTCTAGCTTGCATCACATTTGGCATGTTTATTGTAACCCAATAAAATAAAGTGTTTTACTCCAAAATGAACGAACATTCTAAGCATTTCTAAATTGCTGTTTTTGTTCGTTTTCTGTTTTTGTTTTGTATCTCCAGTCAATTATTCAAGTGTATGTAATAGTAAAAATCTTTTCAATGTTTGTGAAAATCGTTATTTTTTTGGAAAATAATGTTTTTAGATATATTTTTCAGGAGCGATTGATTCTCAAAAACACTCTAAAGCCTTTATGATTATTTATACCGTTTCCAGCGCGAGACTAGAACTGTCTCCCAAATTACATAAAACACTCTCCGTCTCAGGACTCAAGACGTGTTTCGTGTTGGGTAAAATAAAGAAATGTCTGGGTAAAGTAAAGAAATGTCTAAAAAAAATCGTTTTAATAGATGTCCGGTACTTACGACAGTATTAAACCAGCATTATATATGTAATGTTTGATATACGAGTCATGTTTTTTTTTGCTGGATACTACGTGTATCCTGAAAGCGAACAAATGTTGAACATATGTTTTACTCCATGCGCATAAAACAGCAATACACACAATGCACATTGAACGTAGATATTATAACTTATTGTATGGGGGAAAACATTGAATATTTGACATTTGAAATATCTTCCTTTTTAAAGAGAGGCTGGTTTGAGTATGGAGATGCTTGGTTTTCGTTTCAAGACTCGGCGAAGTCTTTTTTTGCCTAAAAGTACAGCCTCTTACAGGCTGCTTTCCAATCGCAAAAAGTAAAAAAAGGCTGTTTCCCAATGGCGATAATCAACATTTTTTCACGAAATCTGATCAAAATTTCCTAAACAATATGCCAAACTTTTCTAATAAACTCAATAATTGGTTTATTGAGTTTATTATTCAGCAATTTAATTCCCTAGCACTTTATAATATAAATTTTAGAAAGCAGTTAAACATGCACGTATAAATAATTGGCATAATGTTATTTATGATTATATTAATAATGTTTAATTTTTTCCCAATTTCATGGTTTATCGCTGTTTTTTCCCAACCAAAAAGGCACAGATTGTAAAACATAAAGCGAAAAGACATCAATACGGCGTATAGTCAGTCGCGTAACATTGATTAAATCGAGGCTCTCTTATAAAGACAAAGCGGTCGTCGATGAAACGTGACATTACAACAAGAGATACACTGAACGGTGATGTATATTATTATATTTCCCTTTGAGTTTTAAATTTCAAAGGTCAAATGTTCCTAACAAAATTGGTTGTACTAAGATATAAGCATGTACGATGATATCTTATCTTTACATGACGGTTTCGCTTAATGTGATTTTCATGAGTGTCAATTAGCATTAAAAGTACATTGCCTATGATATAAAAAATAATGCTCAATTAGAAGCTCGTTATTTCTTTCTCGTTATATTTTTATGATAAATGGGTGCCTCTTTTTAATGTTGTCTTTGGTTAATCAATTTTATTAAACTTATCCAAATGCGCATTGATTGAAGGACAGTATCTAAAGCATACCTATGACCGTATGTTCATATTGTATTTCTGTTTAGCAGGAATGCGCAGATATTTAGGCAACAGCTCTTTCCCTAACATTACAAAAGAAACATTGGTAGTTTTTAAATGATAGATATGTCGATAAACGCGGCGACATTGGAAGCAGACAATTTCGTTTATATCAATAAACTGTGAGGAAAGGAGACGTATTCTCTTTAACTGGATACATATAACAACCTTTCACATACAATTCTAATCCTGGTGTGTCTTTTACAATACTTTTTTTCTCAGTAAGGAATGTTTAAGGATTGTTATTGATTTTAATTCAATTGAAACAAAATCAACTTATTTACATTTTTTAATAAAAAAGTTCTTTAAGGTGTACAAATAAAATTGTATAAATGAAGCTGTAACTGCAGTTTGCATTGCATTTAATTCCAAAATGGAGATTCTAGCGAAGCCATGGACTTCATATACTCATTTATTGATGAACAAGTACAAGATATCATATGAATATTTTTGATATAATAAATTAATACTAATATTGTTTGTATTTTTCCGAGTGAATTTGAGGCTATTCTGCACGTTTGTATGGATTTCTTTGATTAAGTTGTACCCCGTACATGGCAATAACTGTTCTTCTAATGACAAATGTGTCAAAGCCATCAACTTCTTTCTGCCTGCTGCTTGTACATGTAGTGTCCGGACATTTATCTTGAGATGCTATCCTTTGGATATTTACTCCTGAAACTTGAGATTCTTTCCAGAGCCTAATTAAAAAGGATATAATTTGAGGCCCTTCATGTTTCTTTAATTCGCCATCGTATTATCGCATTGTCGCCATCGTACAATCGCACTGTCGCCATCGTATTGTCGCACTGTCGCATTGTCGTCATCGTACTGTCGCATTGTCGCCATCGTACTATCGCATTGTCGCCATCTTACTATCGCATTGTCGCCATCGTTCTATCGCATTGTCGCCATCATACTATCGCACTTTCACATTGTCGCCCTCTGGATTTTAATGTTAAACGATGGCACTAACGGTGTTCCGTAGCCACTGTATATAGGTCAATGGCATGTTTCCCACATTTTGAAATATAAAGGATGGCCAAGTGCATGGGTTTTTCTTTATTTACGTTAAACACAAATAAATCGTGAAACTCAAGCTTCTATTTTGAAATTCACTAAAAAAAACGTATTACTATTTATGTACTTGAGATGTACCAGTCAACATGTTCGTACGCGTATTTGTCAACTAATAAGCAAGAATATTGAAATGTATAATTGAAGAAAAACGTATGCCCTGTGTGGGACGCGAACTCGCCAGGGTCAAAATACCACTTAAGCTGTGTGTTCGTTGCCGACGCCCTGTTGTTATCATTTCATACGGAAAACAAAATGAATCATGTTTTGAATGTAAAGATTCAGTTGTAGAATGTACAACTGTTTTATTATACGCATAATTTAATGTTTCGATTATAATCATGGACTTGATCGTACTGCTAAAGTCAGTATCCGACCCGCACAATATAGGAGCATTCTCTAAAAGCAGATTGTTAAACACTTATACCCCCGACGTTCATTTGACCTAGGACTCGTATTTGACCTCGGTTTACAACATGTATACACTAAGGGTCAGGCGCAAAACAAACACAGTAAGTACCCCTGCGGCGGCAAAAACGCCCACAGTGGCTCCACAGGATACCTCTTAGAGGGTTGCTATTGACTGGGCTCACTTCCAGAATACACGTACATTTTCGACCGAGTCTAAACCGGATACTAGTGTTCAGATAAGCCTCTCCTATAGCGATATTGCTACGAAAGACGATGACCTTAGTAGATCGCTTGAACAGAAAAAATCATCTCCATTGTTGAACAAGTCGGTTCTTGTGTCGCACAAGAGCTTCACGAGAAAATATCAACCCTGGAGTGCGAAAGTACAACTCTCCTCAAACGTTTACCTGAACACGAACCTAGTTTTGATTTAACAAAGACCGCCGTAATCAGTACAGCATACGTAATTGCCTTCGTATAACTGGTATTCGCGACACTCCTAAAGAATACACATGCGATATTGTTTTGAACATCTGCAAATGAATAGGTGCCACCATGGCCATAAACAAGATCGACATATCACACAGGGTCTCAAAACGCAGTTCGTATATACGCCTTCAGATTCCTCCGTTAAAGGGATATTATCATCCAATTTACCTGCAACAGAGCTCGGCAGAATCTATATCTTAAGGATAATCGCTTAAATGGTGTATTCCTTCACGAGGATCACAATGCGCAGAGGAGCAAGGTATTTCGCCAAGCTCGAGGCGTTCTCAAATCCAACAAGATATGCGGCACCTGGACATCCGATGTGGTCATTATAGTATAGCATACACTACAACACATTCACCGAGTTGAATCTAAACTGGAAGTTTCTTATGTGTACAGTGTCGCAAACAGGATCGATTCATGTTTGTTGTTATCAAACCTGTTCAATTAGTAAAGCGGTCACTCCATCCCAGCATATTAAGAAGGATACAATACAGAACTGATAGCGATTATTGACGTACGACTATGTTTAAAATCCCAAAACTCCGTGTTCCAAATGTACCAATACACGTGTAGTATTTTGAATAATCTTACTGCATTGTGTTTAATCGGTATAAAGCTAAGTATAGTATAATGAATTGCGCACCCTGCTCTATTTTTATGCTATAATCAAAAGTCTTAAGTTGAAACCTATTAATTTTAGCTTGATTGCATCGAAAGCTTGAGGCTTATTGCGACATTCTGGAGTCATTGTCCTGGATAAGACCAGTGCTTGGTGTCTTTAGGGTATATAAAGTCACTTCCACTTTAGGGAACCCGAGGCCTCACGGCCGCTAGGTGGACACCTCATCCACTACGCCACAGCGACCTAGCTTGCCTTGAATTCCTTTGGTTCAAGAAAATACCACAAAAGCACGCAATTTTATTATATCAGATTTAACAGCTTTAATGATGTTACAAGCACTGTTTTTCATAAAGAAATGAATTAGGTTTGAGTGTTTGGCTGAAGTACTTTTTTTAAAACATTATAATGGTGTTGTACACAATACTGTCCTGATATGTATTTTTATATTACCATAAATGGTTATCAAATAAGCTTTTGCCTGTAAATTAGTTAGCACCTGGACATAATAGACACCTGATAGTAATATAACTGCTCTCCATTTATTAATATAATTGCGTATTTTAAGACCATTCATGAACTATTTTCATAAATATGATCTATTTCAAGAAAGACAGTGAAGTGATATAAGCCTGAAATAAAGATTTATTTGGAAAACTTAAAATTGAAATAAAACGTATAATGGCGTTTCGCGACAAGAATTCAGCTTGAAAACACGCTACCTCTTGAAAACAATAATTGTACTCATAAATATGGAGATGTTTTTATATTAATAGCATAGCATTGACACTATATAATACCATAAGAGAAAATAAACTTCTTTGGTATTATTTATGCTTTGGAACAAGTTGTTAAGTGGTCTCGAAGAAATTCTTTTTTTCAACGTTCGCCTTTTGGAGGGTTAATTATGTATACAAGTTGCATTTAATATAACATTTAATCACATAAAACTTTTTTTTCACATAGCAATCAACTGACTTAATCTCCTAAACCTAAACATTTTAATTTCGTATAAGAATTATCAGTCTTCGGGCACACCATAGTCTGAAGGTGGAGTCAGTGAATTTCTTTTTTAGTCTGCATCAGATACTCTCTGTTGTGTTATCTGAGGACATAGAAAGGTTTTCTGAGCACTTTTACTCATTGTTCTGATTACTAGGGCAAATTAAATACAACTAAAGTACATGTACAATGGTTAAACTTGTTTTTACTATGGCAATTATGTAGGTATTTGTATATAGTTCGCTGGTTAGGAAAATATAAAGAATGATAATTAAACGATAAAGTAGCACCGAGAAAAAATATCAATTTAACAAGTGTCGTGTTTGATTATCCGCAGAGTCTTATAACTGTATATAATAACAAACAGTTTACACAGAAATATGATTTTTTTATTTATTATCCACCACTTATTTGACTACCACCATCGGCACATAACAATGCGTAATAAAAGGTAACAGTATACCTGACATAAAATATGGTTCTTATCTGGATATATTGACGTTCAATTACATTATTTAGGTCGATTTCCAATTTTCAATTTAGTTACTTAATACTAATTGAAAGTTATAAGATTCGCAACCGAACGGCGTATTATATGTGTGATATACTTTCACTGGAATATAGAATAGTATCGATAAAACCAAATTCCGTAAAAAAAAATATAATTTTCATTCGTTTGTTTAAGCTAAGGGCATGTACAGATAACGTTGTTATTAAGTCTAAATGCTGATCATGTTATATTAATTCATAAATTACACTGGCAGTATGTGTGACACTTAATATAAATGGCTTTGCATGTATAACACAAATCAAATGTGCACATGTATATATCGGTTTGCAGCTAACAAAAAATAAATACCCTTTATTCTCGTATACTGATAATATCTGCGCTGATTATTTGACTTTCCCAGCAATGAGTTAAACACTATGTGATTAAAGCACGTTGGAATAGCACATAAACAAGCATTAAACTTCTTAGTCCCATATCGGTTTAGTACCGGAAAGGAGTTCGACTTCAATCCATATATCGGTCCGTCCGTCCGTATGTACGTCAGTCAGTCCGTCCGCAAATCAAGATCCAACGATTTGTCAAAAACGTATAAATCTTCTCTGATAAAACTTGATATATTTATACTCGGCGAAGTGGTGATAATGCACTACTTTTCTTTCACAGAGATCGATGGTCAGATCACTTTTTCTAAAAATAGGAAAAGTACTTTCTATTTGTAAAGCTTAAAAAGTACATAATATATTATAATGAACTTTGGTATACAAATTGCACTTTATATTTGCCATTTTTCTCATAACTAATTTCCGCAACTAATATTCGTCCTTTCTGTCTTTCCATCCAAAAAACTGAAAGTACTCGAAACGTGCGTAAGTAATGTGAATGACATTTATACTTATCGGAAGTCATTTAAGAATTATAAATGTCCTTTAATTTCTCCTGAGGGCAATTGTCAGCGGATTGCTATTAGAATAACGCGCAATCCTTAGTACCCTCGCTATTATATTATGTAAATACGAACAGCACACATTATTATAAAAAGGTATGGATATGCAAAATAATATAAAATGAATGTGCTACATGGTTTTTACCAGAAGTCAAATGTCTTGAAAATGATTAAAAACAGATCTAACTACTGATGCTTAAACTAAATGAATTTGATATTGAACTGGTTATGTAATATTTATGTCATGTGAAGTCTTTGTATACGACATGATATTGCACAGTGTTGATTGCAACGTTGTACAAGTATTTTTGGACTTTGCTACACCTATTATAAAACCAATTTAAAGGCTGTCTTTTGAAAATCTTCACCTCGTATTTGTGTGGATAATAAGGAAGTAACATATAGAAGATGCTTTTAATTATGCAACGAACGGTCGTATTGCATTTGGTCAAAATATAATTTTGGTTAAAGAATAACAAATCGCACACAATAAAGTTTTATATGCAAACATATAGTATATGCTACGCTTGAATTCAATATTAGAATGTTATTAAGTTCTGAGCATGTTTTGATGCTACTGCGGCATAGAGGCGCAATCTCTAGGTACACGTGGAGCTTACACACTGGGTTTGACTGGCGTAGTTAGGGCAGTTGGGGATGTGTGCCTTCAAATAGTCAGCCACGCCAGAATCTATGGTCTCACAGGACCCGGCTATCTTCAGGTTCGTGTTGCAGACCTCCATGAACTGTTTCAGCCAGACAATGTTGCATGTGCATTCTATCTTGTCCAATGGCAGCGTAAGGGTCGTAAGGTTTCGAAGAAATCTGATTGCTTCCGGCATTGTCTTGATGTTCGACTCCATGATATCAAGCTGTTGTAGACACTTCAGGTCCTTAAACGTTTCGTTGGCGATGAATTCCAAAGGGTTCCGTGTGACTGTCAAAGTTGTAAGCCTTCCCATATTTTGAAAATCGCTGTTTTCAAAGCTGCGAATTTGGTTGTCAGTGAGGTCCAGTTTCGTTAGGTTTGTCAACTTTGAAAAAGCGCCTGGTACCCTGGACAAGGAACAATTGCGTAGACTCAGGGTGCTTATTGGAGTTCCAACCGCCACCGCTACCGATGCATCACTTACAAAGGCCAGCCTGTTGGAGTCCAGGATGAGAGTGTGCACGTTGCGAAGGAACCTCAACAGGGAAGGGAAGTAGGTGAGGTTGTCATCAACAAGGGACACGACTTGAAGATTTGTGAGGGTGTCGTTGCTCAAAGAGGTTATAAGAATGCCGGAGTCACCGATAGCATGATTGTGGTCGAAGTACAGGTGGTCAAGAAAACGGAGCTTTGACAGGGCAAATGGAAGCGCTATCAGCTGTGTGTGTTGTATGGACAGTGTTTTCAGCGTCCCTTCAAACCCATGGAACGCCGTTGGAGGCAGCGTATAAAACGACCCTCCCGTAACGTTAAGAACTTCAAGATTTTGCAGATGTCGCAAGGTACCGGGCCACTGATGGAGGTCGTCTGAACCAAAGTCCAAACGGGTCAGCTTGTCTCCCAGTTCGTACATCGTATGCTCATCGAAGTGGTTTTCATCAATTGGATTGTATGAGACGTCAATACGCATGAGATTTTCAAGTGTCCCCGCCGCAATTGGAAATGCGGTTAGGTTGTTTATCGCTAGGTCCAGGAGCAGGATTGCAGCTTCAACACCACGAAACGCGTTGCGACTGATGGTATTAATCGTATTGTTCCTCAGAATGATTATCATTACCTTATACAAATTTTTAAAGGCATCGTCGGGTAGATTGTCAATCATGTTGTTTTCGAGATGAAGTGTCGTATAGTGCGAATCTGACGTGAACACAGGGACAGCTACTAACCCCTGTCGTGGCACTCAATATTCGTATCCGTGCAGCTACATACCATGATGTTAGGGCAAGGTATCTGCGCGCGCACAGTCGCTATGGACACTGACAATGCTAGCAACAGCCACGCCTGTAATAAATCCAAAATAATAATTCAATGGCTTTGCTTAGCGTTTAATATATTTAGAAATAAGGATGTATTCGACAAAATATGCATTGAAGGATAAATAAATATCCTTTGCCCAACGATATTTCTTATGCATCCTTAATTGTAATAATATTTCTCTCTGTATGATTTGTCATATTTGTTTGTGTATGATGTGTCATAAAACATGCGAAAACCGTTCAAAACATACATGAGCTTTTAGCTAAGTCTACATTATACATAATTGAGAACAACATAATATAATACAAGTACTCACCATTATTGTTTCAATCTGTATTCAGACTAAAGTCAACATCGGCGAGTGTAGTGACTTCCTCTTCTCGTTATGACATGAGCCTAGCCCTAGCAAGGTTTAATACAAATATTTTATCAATGTACGATTAGGTTACCAGGTGAAAGATAAGTCACAACAGGTGCCGACATTCTTATGTTGATATGCTACAAACCCGGAAGAGAAAACACTAGCAAATAGCGTTATCTCTTAATGTGGAATGTTGAAGAAACTATAAGCGGATCTAAGAATAAACGTATTTTTTTGTCGCTGAAACAGTATGGAATTTTTAGGTAGACGACTCGTTCTTTCTAGTTTGATTTTACCCAATATACATGAAGTGAAACTTTAGCTGCATCAGCAGGAGAGAAACCTTATTGTACAATCCGATCCTTAAGGAACCAATAGCCAAACAGTGAGACACACAACAACTGTACTAGACAAGAAACACGTACATAAATAACGCACATACAGGAACACAACTGGGGTCACCGCCTTGGATTGGTCAATTCAAAACAACTGGGGGTTTCAACCGATTAAAGCAGCTAAGATCCCACACTTAAGTGGATTTGTTACTAAGAGACACGTGCTATATCATGTCGGACATAGCTAAAAGGGTAGAAGTCAGTATCTTCATATATATGTGTCAATCTGTTATTCGTTGTAAATCATTTTAGAAGTCAATATGATACCAGTGTTTTCTACTAAACAAATAAGTGCATACATTTGGTATAAACATGTCGGTAAAGGAATCTGTCATGTTTGCACTTGGCAGTCAATACCATCACAGTGTATGTACATACTTAAACATGAAACTTCTCTCCGGTGCGTTCAACGAAATGGGACTACGAAACTGTAACATTAACGGTGTTTCCAGAGGTCCTGCATATTATCTCAAACCAGTAAACATTTGTAAAAGTCATACTTTATATGATATTGATTTTAAAGAACATTTCATTTCACACTCGTTTTTTTTCCAGTACTTTAGTTATAGTTGTGTACTGTTTAAACATTTTGAAATTTACTTGAACGCAATTTTACATACTGAAACTTGTTCACATCAAGCATCACATTGAATAAGATACCTTAAGATTTGTTTATTATGCCAAAGCTGGTCAATCGAAAAGAAGTAACGAACTTGTAAGCAAATTTCATGTCTTCAAAATATTTTATAGAATAACTATATTCTGAAGACATACATTTGCAAATAACTATGTGCAAATGAACTATCAATCCTGGAAACGTGCACGCCGGCAAATCTTCATATATTGTCTTTTATATATATATATAAGCAATTTTATCACAATTAACGTTTTTTTTTCTTTAATTGGCGACAGTTACGAACGGGTCTAATTAGAACCAAATTTTGTTTTTGATTTTTATCCCCACACTTTTTGAAAAAAAGGTGGGGATATTGTGTTGATCTCCGCCGTCCGTCTGTCCGTCCGTCTGTCCGTCCGTCCGTCCGTCCTGGCCAATATCTCCTCCTACACTATTAGCACTAGAACCTTGAAACTTACACACATCGTAGCTATGAGCATATGTGCGACCCTGCACTATTTGGAATTTTGATCTGACCCCTGGGTCAAAAGTTATAGGGGTTGAGGTGGGGCCGCGTCAGAAATTATCACTCATTTTTTTAGGTTATTTTACATTTACTTCTTTATTTCTACACCGATTCACTTCAAATTGATACTGGACCTCTCTTATGACAATACGGTCAATCTCAACCATGCATGGCCCCATTCCCAACCCTGGGGCGCCCCGCCCACATAGGCCACACCCACCAAAAATTTCCATTTACTATAATTTTTTCATTTCTACACGGATTCACTTCAAATTGATACTGAACTTCTCTTATGACATTAGGGTCAATCTCAACTATGCATGGCCCCATTACCAACCCTGGGGCGCCCCGCCCACATAGACCACACCCACCCAAAATTGCCTTTACTATAATTTCTTCATTTCTACACCGATTCACTTCAAATTGATACTGAACTTCTCTTATGACAATACGGTCAATCTCAACTATGCATGGCCCCATTACCAACCCTGGGGCGCCCTGCCCACATAGGTCACACCCACCCAAAATTGCCTTTACTATAACTTCTTCATTTCTACACCAATTCACTTCTAATTGATACTGAACTTCTCTATGACAATACGGTCAATCTCGACTATGCATGGCCCCATTACCAACCCTGGGGCACACCTAGGTCAAACATTCGGTGTGGGGATACGCGTCGGCCTCTGCCGCGCCATTTCTAGTTAATAATATATTGCAAACAATATTTTATCTAAACTGATATATCTTGCACAAGGTCACCTCATTCACTGTATACTGCCAGTATAAATGAAGACCACAAGAGATAATTACCGTGTGATTTGGTTGATGCCGGACCTTTACTACTGTATTACTTCAGTAAGGTAAAGATCGGATTCCAGAACAGTATTACAACGGTAACAAACATTTACTTTATATTGGCCTTTATGCATAACCATTTTAGACTAACGTTACGGTGAATATATACGTTTCCGTATTAACAGCGAGTAAAATATATAATATAATACGCCATTGAATTGTGGTTATCATGTATAAAATTCGTCAACACACATTCATGAACAAAACCTTGAATTGTTTTATTCAAACGTGCAATTTATGCTACTTGAGTGCACGAGTATCGGGTAAATGTTTTCACGATTAAACCATTGTGAATGAGTGCCAGTGACGCCATAAAGGTAGGTAATAACTACGGACGACACTCTTTATTTTCATGGAGTAGTCTATCTTTGTTTATGTTAGAGAATATTGGGATTTTAGAATAATCTAGAGTAATGTCTCATTATTAAGAATAAATATCTCATAATTAGAACATAGTGTTTCATAATGGATTTATTGTAATGAGAATAAGTAGTTCGTATCCATTTATAACAAGGACGAATGCTCACCTTTTTTAAGAGTTATTATTTCTTAGCAAGGATATGATAGCCTGAGGGACAAAGTTCTCTTAAAAAATATTTAATTAAACTCCATCTACTTGGACCGCCCAAACTGTATTTTATTTAGTTTTTGTAAAATTTAACGTGTACGAATATGGGTTTCATCAAAGATCTATAAATAATTATGTATAGAACTTTTGTATCATTGTCATGTGTATCACTGGTTATTCGTTTCGAACAAAATATTGTTTCCGAATGACAGCAAATGCCCTGTCGTTATTTTATTTGCACGCTGGAATATTATTTGCTGTAATAAGTGCAGTATACGGCTCATGTTTGATGAAACTATGCACACTGTTTCGTGTGATAATACCTGATACTTGATATAATGGTTACGCAAGCAGTTCAGAGCAGAAGCCACAGGTTCGATGAAATCATTTTTTCATTGTATAGATCAAAATCTTTGCATTTCAGTTATACGCTTAAACGTGCTTCATCTCAGCAAAGAGCTCATTTCACAGTGTCGCCAAAATGTTTAATCAGCACGGCCTCTGGTCGAGCCGCTCTCCTGTCATTTTAACCTTCATCAAACACTTACCGTTTAATCTAAGAGCTTTTTGTATCGCCATTCAGTGAGTAATGCAGTGTCGTAGCGATTGTTTGTTATTATTAGTTTTAAAATGTCGGTGTAGATAAACTATAAACAGAAAAAAAGGTTAATGCCCTCAAGCCTCGCCGTTATTTATTTCAAAGACTAACCTGATATATTACAAACCGATAAGGCAGTAACCTGTTATTCTCTATATCTTAAGTGGAAAAGAAAATAGATACTATACCTTAGTCAAAACAATTTCGTGTTATTAAATGTTACACTGTTTGTAAATGTTAATTAAAAAGTGTTTTACTAAAGAATATTAGCATACGCCATACATACAATAATAGGTTTTTCTAACACAAAACTTGCGATCGGTTTGATATACTGTATTAATTCGGGAATCAGGAAACCTTCTTATTTAAAATGAAACAATGAACATTATTGATAATTTACACAATTTAAAATCACTTATACTACCCTATACATTAAAACATAATTAGTATTAGTTGTTTCTCTAAGATTATTTTAGCTTTGTAAAGATGAACAAGCACACATGCCAATATAAACCAATATATAAGAGCACGTATTGTCATATTTATTTTACTTCGATTTAGGTTTCATTTTAAAATGGGTTTTTGAAACTGTTGTAAAATGTACACATAGGTTTATATAATTCTAGATGGGCATACAACACTTATATAGCAGTATTGATATGCTGATGTCCACGGTTTTAGGATCGTAAGTGGCAATCAATCAAAAATAAATTAAGTCTTTAATAAAAATATTGATAAAATGTATTGAAACGTGAATACAATTACCGGTATGCATAGAAATATGTTGTGTGTGTTGTAATCTGAGCATGATTATTGACATAACTAGTTTATGCGTGTAGTTTTAAACATGCTTTCGGCCTATACATGTCCAAATATGGTTTGTTGACATGAGACTGTACGGGTTGTATCAAGAGATTGCATTTATGTTAAAATGTATATGAATAATTAAACACGTGACTATGTGATGTCAAGTCACAAGATAACAGTAACATTTATTGAAACGTGCATTCAATTATGCAAACAAATACGTGATTAATGTCAGAAATATTATTTATGCATACAAATACGTGATTAATGTCAGAAATATTATATTTATGTAATTCACAACATGCTTTAAGCCTACATATCTACATATATGGTTTAATGACACGAGCCTGTACGTGTTATATCAAGAACGTGCATTCGTGTTCACCTGCACATGTACAATTAAACACGTGGATGAGTGATACATTTGATCTCGTTTATATCAAACGACAACGGCACCCATTTCATAACACGCGCACATATATCACGAAAAAATGAGCTTCGCTCTGGAAAACAAACGGGGTTAAATGCAGGTGCGTAAAGTGTCGTCCCAGATTAGCCTATGCTGTCCGCACAAGCTANTCAAAACTGGCGGAACCCCAGAGATCATATGATTATTACAAATTTATATATATACAGCCTAGTTGTTTAAAATTTAATACGAAGAATCATAAAGTGGGCTAGACAATGTATTAAACATTCATTGTAGATGATTCACTGTATGTTAAGTATGAGCGTGTATCATTCCTCTACGTTGATATCACCTTGATACACAGGTGTCTGATATAACTGTTCATATCAGGTTACAATGACTTTTTATCGGTCAATGTTTGGAGGTACGACCCTTTAATCGGAACCAACCATGAAGTATAAAATTGTGTTAGACTTAAAGCAGATTCAACAAAACAAATAATTTGGTAAGATTGAGTACATTTTAGACATAAAAATCATAAATAAATACTTAAAACGTATATCACATATATGAAGGTCAAGTGCTCCTGACATCAGTAATAATATATCAAACGTCACACAATATATACAATCCCGCGTAAAATGCAGATTCGTAGCGATTATAATTATTATTCATAATTTCTTTCAAAATTGCGGCGTACATGTGTATTACACATATAAACAGGTTACTGTCGTTTTATAGCGGGCTCGGCCAGAATAATAAACGGCGCGACAAGCCGAGCCTTATTTTATTCTAATCCGCACATGATATTTTACAAAACGATGGGGCAGGAACCTGTTATTCCCTGTGTATTTCATGTCATTTATGTTTATATTTTATAAGTTTTATTAAAGATGTCTCCATAGTATATTACATCTATTTTTACAATTGTTTAGAATGCAGTACGACTTTGTATTTATTTTAAAACAAAACTGTTATATTCGTTTCAAAGACAAAATGAATTAAATAATTAGATTGTAAAGCGCGTATAACAGCCCTACGCCTGAGGAGTTGACAGCACTTGGGAATTGGTGACGTAGCAACGACCTCTGCACAAATGCGACACTTTGTCTCGAAAATCCTTTGTTCCAATGGCGTAAATCAGCTGATTAAGAAACGAATTTGAAAATCCCAACACGAGCAATGTGTTCCCACAATTTCTTGCAATGCGCAGTTATTCACTGCGAACTAAACAGAAGTGGCTATAATTAGCGGCAACCACGTGACAATGACGCAACCCAGGACCGCGGCGAATGTTTTCACAGAACGCAACGTCCTTGTTGACAGGCCGAACATGCCGCTGTTTCTCTTGTCGGATTGTATTCTCTCAATCGTTTCAATCTGCTTGATATGAAATCTGGAACTTTTAAATAAAATTCCGTATAGAATAAACATTATCCCAATCGGTATTATGGCGGAAACTGTAAAAATGAACAAAATGTAGTATTTCTCGAGCACGAACATAAATGAACAGTATTGTTTGTATTTTGAGACGTCGTCTTTCCATCCCATCATTGGCAGAAACCCTATCAGTACAGAAAACAGCCAACTCCCTGCGATTCCCATTGACGTTCTCTTTTTCGTCATGATCGATCGATACAGTAACGCCCGCGTTACGGCGAAGTAGCGGTCAATGGCGACGCAAGTCAGCGACCACACGGAAGCGGAAATGGCGGCCACCGTGACACCAATGCGCGCCAGACACTGGTTCTGCGTTTGTTCATTGGCTTTCGTCACAACGGTTACAATGGAAACGAGTCCAACGAAAAGGTCAGAAATGACCAAAGAACCGATGAAAATATAGGTTGGCGTGTAAAACCTTCTGTTTGTAATAAGTGAAAAAAACACAAGTAAGTTTGTTATAATGATCAGTATTGTCAACGGAATAAGGATCTTTTGCTTAATTTGTTCGTGGATATTTTCTGGATCGCTCGCGCACACCGTGACGTCATGTATGACGTTTGAGTTACCAATGTTTTTCCACGCGCAGTCCGCAGCTCCCTCGGAACATTCCTTTTTACCACCTGGCGGTTTGAACACAGACGGGATCACCTCAACCCAGTAAAATGAAGTTTCCGGTACACTGAAATCCGGATGTGACGTCATAGTACGCTATCAGTTGCGCGTCAATACTCAATCTTTGTGTTGTCTACTCGAAAGTTTGTAATATGTCTCAACGTTTAGTGCCCCAGAGTTCAGGGCTTTCGTCCACACGGCATAAGGTCAAAAGGTCGAGCCTCCCACAGCGGGTTGTTTGCTATAGCTGGTTGTCGGTTCAGCTGGTTTGTTAAATTTCCCTCCCACTAAGCGCCTGGCATAATTAATAGGTTCATCAGAAAAGGTGTACCATAAGTCAAAACTGGCTGGTCCTTAATCGCGAGGGATAACACTAACATAAACACACTGGAGCTGTTGAGTTCAAATCCGATGACACTGATGCAGTGATGTCGAACATGATGTAGTTTCCCTACACAACGGACCTTTACAAACAAAACTTACGCACACAATCGGCAGCGCAAAAATGTTTTTTTCACGACGCGTTCATCAAAGTCATGGCTTTCTGAATCTCTCAACACTTTATCAATCAAAGCNATCACCTCAACCCAGTAAAATGAAGTTTCCGGTACACTGAAATCCGGATGTGACGTCATAGTATGCTATCAGTTGCGCGTCAATACTAAATCTTTGTGTTGTCAACTCCAAAGTTTGTAATATATCTCAACGTTTAGTGCCCTAGAGTTCAGGGCTTTCGTCCACACAGGATAAGGTCAAAAAGTCGAGCCTCCCACAGCGGTTTGTATGTTTTAGCTGGTTGTCGGTTCAGCTGGTTTGTTAAATATCCCTCCCACTAAGCGTCTGGCATAAATAATAGGTTCATCAGAAAAGGTGTACCATAAGTCAAAACTGGCTGGTCCTTAATCGCGAGGGATAACACTAAAATAAACACACTGGAGCTGTTAAGTTCAATTCCGATGACACTGATGCAGTGATGTCAGTCATGATGAAGTTTCCCTACACAACGGACCTATACAAACAAAGCTTACGCACACAATCGGCAGCGCACAAATGTTTTTTTCACAACGCGTTTATCAAAGTCATGGCTTTCTGAATCTCTCAACACTTTATCAATCAAATCGCATGGTAAGCAATGTTGCGTTCCAATCGAAGACATGGCACACATTGTCCAACGGGATCTTTTTGTTGTAGGCTCACAGTCTTTGCGTAATTGAAACAACTATACTACATTGCTCGGTATTTATGTTACTCTTTTCTTTCCATGTTATTTCTGTATTCATGTTGTTTACGGAGTGATAAAAATGTGCAGCTCAATTGATAACGTGCCTTCGCAATTTCATAAGTTTGTAGGTGATTTAGCATATTTTTGCAGTTAATAAAGTCAGTTCCTCCGGTTGTTAATATTAAACGCACACATTATTTATTTAACAATAACACTTGATTCTTTTTTTTAAATCAAATCCGGAGTTGTTATATTTCGATTCGCTCACATCAACATTACTTAGATAAAAAATAAAATTTCTCTTTTGATAGTACAATTATATTTTTTTGTATTCATTTTATTATTTTTCAAATTCTCACAATCCGAAAGTTATATTGCCTGACCATCTGTATCAACCTAACATATATTAATACGATCAACCTCTAACAGTTTAAAATAAGTTGTGTGTGTTATCTTTTAAGGCCAAGGCAAAAGTATTCAATGTTTAAAAAACAGATAACTGTTATGAAAATTTTATATTTTCCTTGGACGGTGCGAGACCATTAGCATTCTATAATAATTACTCGCTGTTGGCATGGCTGTCGTTATAATTGTTTGTTGTCCTTGATGTTGTTCTCAATTTGAGTCGTGCATGTATTGCATCTTCTTAAAACGCAGAAAAACGTACACGTATGTTTATTTATATAATTAACGATATTAAGCGCATACATTGTCTTATTATGTGTAAAATAAACCAAAATGAGTGGATACTGAGTGTATTTTAATTACCTATAATTTTATCAAAGAATATACAATAATAAATGTAATGGCAAAATAAATATGTACAGATACAGCAAATATGTTAAAAGACATTCTCAAGTTATGTATCTGTGTGTATACAATCAATAACTTAATGTATTTTCAGATCGACGTTTACATTTACTTATAAAAGTACATAGCTCTCGAGCTCTCTCTTTGGAAACTGTAGAAAGACAGACATGTTCTGGCCCCGTCTCTTTAATTTCTTCAAGAGGTCACAATTGGAAATGTTTAAGTAAGTATACGTAAGTACGAAAAACTCGGCGATAGTACGTTAAATTCTAAAAATAGCCTTATTGGTTACATAAAAAGCAAGTGTCAACGTGAGTAAATATTCTCCGTTAATCTATGTAACCTTCAATATTAACTATGTAATGAATCTCAGACAAGTATGTTGATATCCGAACGCTGTTATCAGGCCATTGCGAAATAGGGCTTTCTTAGATTGCCACTTTCTACAAATCGTTAATTGCCTTTTATCGACAAAGTGAAGTTGTGACTCGTGCAGATAACTTGACGGCCATAACAAAATGTCTTGCGCCTGTGCCAAAAGATATTAAGCTGTGTTCGTGTCCGTTCGTCCGGATGCCCATCCGTCGGTGCATATGTCCTTAAAATAGTGTGGTCTTATTGCACTGTACCTGGTCGGTGGATTTCGCCAAAACGTTTATATCAGAATAAATTTGATGTGTAAATCGCATCGAAAAACATTTCGACTGATACAATTATTTACAGAAGTATGGCCCTCGTCATTTCTGCATTATACACTGTATATGAGGTATTTAAGATGTTAATTAAAGGGACCTTTTTACAGATTTTAGCATGTATTGAAGTTTGTCATAAAATGCTTTAAATTGATAAATGTAAACATTGGAACCAAAAATATCCAGTATAAAAAAAAACAACAAGAATACAACTTAAGAAAGAAAAAAAGTAATTCACAACTGGGCTCGAACCAATGACCCCTGAAGTAGAGGTTCAACGCTTAGACCACACGGCCATAAGTGTTTACACAGTTAAGGGTGTATTTTATACTTTATAGAAGCAATCCTCGTTGTGTCACAAAATATAACGATAACGACAGAATTCTCCAAATTATTCAATCGTTTCGCATTGCAACGCTTTATTATTTTCAGGTTTTTCAAAAGGATTTGTTAGACCATGGTTAATGTTCAGTAGTACTGTTTCATCACAAATATTATAACTACAAAGAAAATTTGCGAATCTTTTTCAATTTTGTCAATTTACCAAAACGTGAAAAGGTCTCTTTTAGGTTGGTTACATCCCATTTTTTGTGATCAAAACTTGTCGCATGTAGACATCCCTTGTTGGAACACTCTTGATTTTGTTCGATGTAACTGCTCCAGAATTACCAGTTTTATTTTATAAGACAAGTAATGAACGCCAAAGATGCAGGCACTCAATAAGCCTTTCATGATCAGAACATGCGAATAAAGTATGTGTATGTTTTTCTTTCCCATTAGCAGTTTTACAAATAATGTACAAACACATATACACTTCATTTAAAGTAAGTTAAGAAACTGTAATCCTCGTTGCATGTCTAATACAAAAATCTAATACATACGTTTGTCATTATTATGTTTTAAGTCAAAGAAACATATACTAATTTTGCGCTTCCTTTTTCAATTAAACGCGTTCAGAAAGAAATTATTAATGTGTTGTTAAAGTCCTGATTGTTGTTGTTTTTTATATCTTGTTTTAAGTTATCATGTCATGACATTTGAGCAGTCTAGAAATAGATTAACAGCGGGCTATGCATTTTCGTTTCTAAATTAAGAAACACACTGATAAAAATGCATGAAATGATATCGACGCTTAAAAGTTCAACCGATAAATAATTGTGAGCAAATATAGAAACTAAATTCTATAAATAGCTGGGTTAGAAGTAATAGAAACTCAGCAGATATAGCCATGTTGGACCTTCCTGTTAGTATTAGTATGAGTAGTATCATTTTTGTATAATAGCCATTTAACTTGTATCCTCATGTTGAAAAAGCCAATGTGACGAACATGGCTCACGTAGCAAAGGTATCTTCCATTTGGAACCACGTAAAACCCCGGTAAAACGCGTGCACATTCTTAACACGGTATAACCACTGTCAGTTATATCCCGCGTTAGGGTTTGCTGGCATTTCATGGATATGTTTGCTGTATATGTTACTATATTTTTTTTCTTCAATGTTTTTTATTAGGCCAGGATTGGCATTCACACATAATCTTTTGGTAAATTTTGTCATTATTCATAAATCTCCAAAAAACATAAGTGTATTACTCAGTACTCAACAAAATAATATTCATCGAAGACAATCAGTTTTAAACAGTTGTTTGTTTTCGCAAAGTTTCAAGAACACAACGTTTTCATAAGTTTGTATGAATACAAATATATAATCGAGTGCAGTATTTTATTATAATTTTCATCAACGGGAACACGTTTTATTTATTTTATTATTATCATTTAGGAAACTACTCGGGATGCCTCTTGTTAATAGACTTCCTATCAGCCTCGTTATGGGAAACGGGGCTTTATTTCATGTGCGTAAAGTGTAGTACCAGATTAGCCTGTGCTAATTGTTCGTTCAAAGGAAGTCGCTTTTAAACGATATCCAGTTAAGACGAAAAATGTCGTCTGTGATTATCCTGTTTGGACTGCACAGGCTAATCCGGATCGACACTTTGCGAACATGCATTAAGCCCAGTTTTCCCAGAACGCGGCTCATATATAATCTTGGAAATCCAACAAAAACATCATTTAAGGTTTTGCAACATTACATTAACTTACTTCCGAAACATAACCAATGTTACAAAGTATCACAAGTTATTATGGAAATAATCTCAAATGAGGGCATGGACAAAAGCGATGACGTCAATAGGTACTCAAGGATGGTTTGAATTGTAAGTCTTAACTGAACACGCTATTGGTTGGTGTTTGAGACAAACAAGGTTGCTTTAAAGGTTGACGTCGGGAAATTTCAACTGAAATGGAAATAAAGGATGCATATACATGGTTTTATTTAAAGAAAATACAAATTATTAACTAAGCATATATAGCTCGACTATTTTCCAAAATAAAACGATAACTGAAACTATATTTCATCTGAAGTTTAGCAAATTAATACAACAATTTAATGAACCGCACTGCAGCAGTCAGATGGTTAAGACACATGGCGACAGATTTCGAAAAACACTTTTTATAGCTCGTGATGGCTTGCACCAATAGTCTTACATTGAATAGCTAACAGCAGACTGGTTAGTGAGTATAAAGACGGGCAGACGCAGGGAAAAAGAAGTGCAATTTCTGCATCTTCTCTTATACGCATTATCGTTAGTATTTCGATTAGTTATACATATATAAATCAAGAAACATGAATGGGAATATAGGGTTATCACTTTAAAACGTCGCTCTTTTTGACAAATGAATCTGTAAAATAATATATTATAGGTCCATATTTATTATCAAAAAAATATTGGATGTGACAACTTATAAAATGATACATATGAGCCTCGCTCTGTGAAAAGGGGGTTTGATGCATGTGCTTAAAGTGTCGCCCCGGATGAGTGCGCACAGGCTACTCAGGGGCAAAACTCTCTGCCTAAACTGGAGTGAGCGGAAAAGATAATAAAAGCGGAAAGTGTCGTCCCTAATAAGCCTGTGCGGAGTGCACCGGCTAATCTGGGACGACACTTTACGCACATGCATTTAAACCCCTTTTTCACAGAGCGAGGCTCATATAGTAGGCGACTGAACGCATCAGTTACAAAAAAATGTCTTCACACGAACAAAGGGCGGACAAGAGACTGCCGGAAATATCGCGGATCTGATATGCTAAGAGCAAATCCTGCCAAATTAACATTTATTTAGTCCAATGAGAAATGCTACACACGTATTTGTGTCAAGTTATGAGAAAACTAGACATAATGCTTGTGCGTAAATTGTCATCCCAGATTAGCCTGTGCAGTCCGCACAGGCTAATCAGGGACGACAATTTCCGCTTTTATGGAATTTTTCGTTTAAATGATGTCTCTTCTTAGAAAAAATCCAGTTTAGGCGGAATGTGTCGTCCCGGATTAGCCTGTGCGGACTGCACAGGCTAATCTGGGACGACACTTTACGCACAAGCATTATGCCCAGTTTTCTCAGAACCCGACACATTGTGCTAAAACAACCAGCGCCTTTAAGTCTGCATAATTCAGACCGAGTTTTTATCTCGGACAAAACTTCTTCTGAAAGCACGACGCTTTTATACACTTTGGTTTGAGGGCTTTAGAAATCCATTAAGCGGACATGACTAAAGTCCCGTAAGAATCTCAGAGAAATAAGTGAAGTTGGTAATATCTAAATCCCAGTTATATAACATTAAGTGAATGCGAGGTCAATGTCATCTATAACTGCAGGAAATATAAAAAAAACTGTTAAACATAGAAGCCTCGATTGGGAAAAACGGGGCTTAATGCATGTGCGTAAAGAGTCGTCCCAGATCAGGCTGTGCAGTCCACACAGGCTAATCAGGAACAACACACTCCACCTCAACTTTTTCCTTAGAAGAGACCTTAAAACGAAAAATACCATGAAAGCGGAAGTGTCCTCACTGATTAGCCTGTGCGTTTACCCTGAGCGATTCTCATTCGATATTAATACTTATAGGTATACTATAATTAATAAAGTATAAAAAAGATCACCACCGCCTAAATGTTGTAAATGTTCTCATTTTGAAATCTTGCAGTTTAGTTACAAAGATCAACAGGTAATTAATGAAAATGTATATTATTTTATACAAATCAATTGAATATAATCGCCTGGCCTTATACCATCAATAGCGTTCTCACTTAATCACGTGTCGATATTCTTGATTACTTACATATGACCTTGGTTTGAGATTGACTTTATCTAACATGCTGTGATTAACCGACTTAAAAAGGTAATTTTACGTAGCCCCATATGCGAAAGGAAATTTTGTTTTTCGTACATGTTTTTGATTAAATTATATGCTTTATGACAAATTACAGTTATTAATCCAAAGATATCGTAAAAGGTACCAAACGTGTTTTTGATACACTCCGTATATATTCCATATTCTGTACATCTAATTAAAAAAGATCACACCGGAACATTAAATCCTATGCTTCTATTCATCTTTCTTTAAAGTATATGTGTTTGACAAACCTGTTTAAAGGATGACGGCGATAACACCAATGGCAAAGACATTAGTCTTAATAAGTTTTTCTGACAATCCTCGCACAATCAGTGAATGTCCAACATGTTACGAACCATAACAACTTTTGTAATATAACCTTGAGCTTACGACAGCAGTTATTTTATTATAAATGAGTCGCGCGTAAAGTGTCGTCCAAGATTAGCCTCATCCAAGGCTTAACAGGGACGACGATTGTATTGAATGTTTCGTTAAAAAAAAGTTTCTTCTAAACGAAAATCAAGTTTAGGCGGAGTTACAACTTTTGTAAGGCCAAAAAAAAAATTGGTCCGTTTCCCGTCTCCTTGGGAAAAAAAACAGGGTCGGTAGGTAGGGATTTTTTTTTTTTTTTTTTTTTTTTTTNGATTCGGGAGACACGGTCGGGCGACCGGAAACGGACCTATTATTTTTTTGGCCTAAGATGAACAAGAGCTTACGACAGAAATTGTGAACTTATAAATTAGTCGCGCGTAAAGTGTCGTCCCAAATTAGCCTGTGCAGTCATCGAAGGCTAAACAGGGACGACGATTTTATTGATGTTTCGTTAAAAGAACGTCTCTTCTAAACGAAAATCCAGTCTAGGAGGAGAGTGTCGTCCCTGATTAGCCTGTGTGGACTGTCATTTAATACATACATACAACTTCTGATATAGTCTTAAATACTGAAAATAGCAAGAAAAATGGTTGAATACAAATATTGCATTGCCCCTAGTCGAACCCGATTTGAATGCGCGTTTATGATATAAAACATATTTAATTTTAAACAGCGAAATAAATCATGAGCTCATTATTAGATAATATTTAGCAATTGTGTCGTGTTCTCAGAACACTGGGCAAAATGCTTGTGCGTAAATTGTCATCCCAGATAAGCCTGTGCAGTCCGCACAGGCTTATCAGGGACGACAATTTCCGCTTTTTGGAATTTTTCGTTTAAATGATGTCTCTTCTTTGCAAAGACCTTCAAAATTCGGTTCCAGCACTGAAAGAGTTAAAAATGACCAAACCGCAGGGAATAAATGATCTTTACAAACTTAAATCACATGGGGACTTTGAACAATATTCACCTCGGAAACCGCATGGCATAGTTGTTCGATATCTGATATGTAGAATCATTGAGGGGCCCTCTACACTGGTTTTAAAATGTATATAAAATATGAAAACAATATAATACTAGACAAAGTATGAAACATTCTTTGTAGATGTTAAACTGTGTGTTTAATATACGCGTTAATCATACCTCTACGATGATATCGGCTTGATACAAAGGTGCCTGATGTAGCTTTGTATATCAGATTAGAAGTCGTTAATATCAGTCAATGTTTGGAGGTACGACAAATTACGTCGAAATCAACGATAGAGTCTTCATTTTCTTTCAACATCAATCAGATTCAACAAAACAAATAATTTGATACCAGGATGTAGTACGTTTTAAACAAAAAACATCCAAAATGCTTAACATGTATTTTACAAATATTAAATTCAAGTGCTTATGAACACGTCAATCGTCACACAAAATATACAACAACANACCAGGATGTAGTACGTTTTAAACAAAAAGCATCGAAAATGCTTTACATGTTTTTTACAAATACTAAATTCAAGTGCTTATGAACACGTCAATCGTCACACAAAATATACAACAACAGAAATCCCGCAAAAAATACAGAGTCGTAGCGAGTATATTTAGTCATGTCTTCAAAAATAGGGACATACATATATGATAAATAGAGAAAAACAGGTTACTGCCAAATCAAGTTGTAATATATCAGACTCGGCCTGCATAAAAACGCCTTAGTAAGCCTCAATGTTGTTTTTATAAAGCCTCGACTGATAAATTACAAAACGATATTTCAGTCATCGGTTCTTCTCTATCTATTTACTGTAATTCATGTTTACATATTTTTTACACTAGTTTTGTACACTGTTCGACGTTGTACTTATGTCAAACTAGTCTATTAGTTTCAAAGATAAAATGTTTTTTTTTAAATTAAAAGGCGCTTTCAGCGTTTCAAGCCCTATGCCTGTATAGTCGGCTCTACTTGGGAATTCGTGACGTAGCAACGACCTCTGCACAAATGCGACACTTTGTCTTGAAAATCCTTTGTTCCAATGGCGTAGATCAGCGGATTTAAAAACGAATT
>VMBQ01007326.1:13472-41342 GCA_007657795.1 Dreissena rostriformis | reverse complement strand
ATTTCTTATTGGTTCCCTGTAATGTAATAACGCATTTGTTGCATAGAAAGATGAATAAAAATCAACAAGAAGATAGCCACATAAACAATTTAACAGAAATGATGCATACGTCATGTACTGGCAAGAATATAGGATTAACATACATCGAGTAAACATTATAACGAACTATGCAAGCCATATTGAAGAACTGATGGAAAAAAACTCGTCCCGTGTTTTCTTTCCAATGACTTTTGCAAAATGAAATTTGAAGTACTAATTCTATTGTAACATTTCAACACGTAAAGTAGAGAGAGAATTTACATTACATTTTACTTTTTTACATAAGACGAAGAACTAAAAAATTATAACAAAGGAGTATACATATGTCATTAAGACCCATGGATTCATTATAAAAACTGTCACTCAAACGTATCATTTCAATTAATATCATAAATAGAAAAATGCAATTATAAATGGCGACATGGAAAATGAATTGCATGATATACAATGTCATCAAGCAAAATGCAATTATAAATAGCAACATGGAAAATGAATTGCATGAAATACAATGACATAAAGCATAATGCGAGAACTGGCGGATAAACCCTTGCATACCTTTGAGTTTAAGACAATGTACTTCAATAGACACTTTCAAAAAACAACTTAAGACATACTTTTTCGATTACTTTTTTGCATTATTTTAAAGGTAATACGTGATGTACCTTTGATCAATGTTTTGTATAGACTTGTTTGATACTTGGCACTGTTGTTCGTTTTGTGACTTGTGAATGAGGATTGCCTCGCTCGCTTGTTGTGGATCGGTCGCTGTGTCACTCCATATTATTGTATGTTTTAAATTTGTGTTTAATTTTTGTTTTTATTTCTTTTGTACAACGCCATTGAATATGTTTATACGTAGAAATGGGCGTTCAATCAAATGCTCAAGTTTCAAGTTTCAATTATAATATTTGGTCTTTGTTGGCATACTCGGCAAAACACAAATGATATGTTTAAAGTCGCATTTATTTGTGTATTTGTTTTGTAACCATTTTCTTGTTGTGGCGATCATAAAAACAATGAATCAATTTTAAAATAACGGATGTCATTTGTTTGCTTCAAACTAGTTTAATAGGATGCTACGGAGCTGCCTCAACGTTTAAGTGTTATTCTGTTTTAACATAAAGAGTTAGAACATCATTTTTTTTTAAACAGAACTAAGCTGGTTTTGATGACTTAACCGACACATGTTTTAAAGAAACAACTAACAACAATTAGTTCAACTTCATTGCAACAATTGATATCAGTCGTTATTGCTATTTAAATTCAGACTTTGTACTAATGGCAAGAAACATTTAAGTGACCGATAACTCAAATAATAAATGCATTTTTGTACATCATCAATTTATTCTGAATGGTTACAATTGCCCAATAGTATAATACACTTTTGCACCACTTTACAGTCCTCAAGTCGCAGACGCATTGCTATCCGATAAGATGTACAGCATCTGTAAAACATTAGTGTTAAAGCTCCATTAGCACTCAAAATTAACGAATGTCTCGTAAAATATTTCGTAAAAATAAAGTTTATTCATTAAAAACAGTGTTTCTTATAGCAATAGCCAAAATTTCAAGGCCATATGTGGTCTGGTAACATAGATTTAACGAGATACAAAATGCTGGTTTTTATTATTTGTGGCACAATATATTCCATTTTAATTTCACGTAACGTTATCTATTCATACGACACACGAACACTAAAATGCTATAAGACCTTGGTTGAATATATCATCACACAAAAAACAAAAAAGAGCATTTTGGTATCTTTTAAAAATCTATATTACCAGACCACATCTAGCGTTGACATTTTGGCTATTGCTATAAGGAAACTGATTTTTTATGGGTTAACTTTATTAAACGAAATAGTCGTTGATTTTCATTGTTAATGAGGCTTTTATATACTACACAGTTAAATATGAAAGTTTCAACATAATGTAGCCGTCAGTTAACAAAGAATAGATAGTAGCCGATCAAATGCTAGCTTTCTTTACGAATTACACATACTGACATTTAATAATACTAACAGTATGCAAACGCAGAAAGTAATTGCATTTGAATCTTGGACATCTTTGTTGGACACATTTATATTTGATATATAATTAAGTAATTGTTTGCACTGACGATGTGTATACATAAGTTGTAAACAATTCTATATTTTAAAAAGCACCCTGCTATACATACGTTGGTATATGATTACCTATTTCTTGACAAGCGGAGTGCGACTTCCAAGAGCCATCTCTGCAAGTGATTTGATGGTGATCTACATATATATGTTGGCTGGCCAGAAATGCGCTATAACCGGGTTGGCAGTAGACCATCGCGTTATTTGGATTGGCCAGGATCTTGATATGTTGAATATTGGGTCCGATAGAATCCCAGTTTTTGGGAACGTTGAGGTCGATGCAACCTTAAACAGTTGTTTGTACAAGGGACACGTTTGTTTTAGAGGTTTAACAGAGAACTAAAATATAAATACATTTTAAGTGCAAGAAGACTATTATGAATTTCCAATAGGTAATTTAATGGTAAAACAAATTAATGTTTAATGTACACATTCTCACACATGTTAATATATTGTACAAGCGAAATGAACAACGCTTACTTTTAATGATACGGCTTATCAGATCAATTCAATATCTACATACATAACTTCATAAACATTAATGAAATGTTATGGAATACATATATACAGGAATTGCTATTGTTATCTTATACATTCATAAGTTCCGTTATTCAGATGAATTTCTTGATATGAACAATCATGAGTATCACCACTACGATGTCCTATTTTTAAGGCAAGTGATTAATTCTCATTAGAAATATTAGTAAGACTTGACAAATAAAAACCCTTATGTTTAAAACTAGGACCTCCGCCTGGGAACGGTTAAGTATATCAATGGGGGTTTACACGAAAGTGATGGGCGCCAAACCTCACCATTTGAGCGGACTGAATTAAAGTAATGCACAGAGCCAGAGATTGTTAAAGATATCTATACAACAAACGCATATCATATACATTGACATACAACGTATTCAAAAACACAGGGTTATTCACAAGCAAACTTAGAATATATACATAAAAATATATTTATGAAGTCTATCGGTCAGTTATAAGTATAAATGCAAGTTTCTGTCGCATACAAAGAACATTTTAAATGAGTAAAATCCTAATTGTTTAGATTTTATCAAATGTATCAGATTTCTTTCAATATTCGTGCGCATGCAATAATAAACCCTACGTGACGTACGCTACCAAATAAAACGCTACAATTCTGAGTGTCTGTGTAATTGTAAAAACTAAATATAAGGAAAATGTGCATAGTAATTAAAACAATTTACAAGATGCATCCATTAATTAGATATATGCTATAAATTAGCTCTTCAACTTTAATAAGCTGCAACATTTTATATCCCTGTTTAAAACAATATAATAACTGAATTTGTCTTCAAATAGACGACAAATTAAAAATTTATCTTAAAAAGTCAGGAACTGTATAATATTATTTAAATAACCAGTCTAACAGATGAATTTGTACATGGATTTGTGTATATAAAATAATTGCAAACGAAAAGGAAAAATGAGCATCCAAGCAAGCATCGCTGCGCGAGAACGTGTTTTCTAATGCATTTCGTAACCGGAGCGGCACCCTTATATGGCTGTTAAATTGAAGGTTGGCGTTTAGAGCTATATTAATATATTGCAGAATTAACGGTTTATGAGGCTCTGATGACCTGTATGCCGTAAACAATGATTGTTATGTGAAAACAAGTTAGCACATCTCAACCTTTATACTGCAGTTCGCCTTTAATTCACTTCCTGTTTCAAGGCAAAAGATGCTGTTGATTCCAACCAAGTCATATCCTGGGTTACATATATACACGGCGGATGAGTTGACGGTTGTGTTAAGAAAGGTACGACCACCATTAATCAGCATGGGCGGAGTTCGACAATCTGTCAGATAAACAAAACACAAACTGTGTAGAATAAAAAAGGGGAAAATAGAAAGCCATTTACAATTTTAACAATAACATACTCAAATTTCAAATGACACGTAGACATATATCGTTAGTGAAAATATACATTCAATTCCAAACAAGCGGAGAATATTATGAGTTTCATGCATGTTATATGCATGTTATAAATTAGAAAAGCTAACCATTAAGTGTGCAGTTAACATAAAGTTCCCTCCATTGACCCGTTTCGAGGCATTTCACTGCGTTATTACCAAACATTATATAACCTGAGATGCACGAGTATATGACAGTGGAATTGTACGTAGTGTTTGTGATATTTGGATAACCATTCTGCAGAACTGGTGGATTGTGACAGTCTGGAACATTAATGGTATTCATCTACTAGCCGATAGAAATTGAGATGTATTGATACAAGTGATCAGTACTTATCTGAATTGTTTGACTAACATAGTGCATACTCTATTAACATCAAGAATAAGTAATGCATCTCACCCTTTAAAGCGCAGTTGGTCTCCAACTTACTCCAGCTTCCTGTTTCTAGGCAACGGATCGTGTTTATTCCAGACATTTTATATCCTTGGTTACACATAATCACGGCGGAAGAGTTGACGGTTGTATTAAGATATGTGCGATCGCCATTCATGAGCATGGGGGGAGGTCCACAATCTGTCTCAGATAAACCAAACATAACATGCATGTGGCGGGTTATATGATTGGAATATATTGAACATAATATACTCACATTATGTTAGTATTTATGGCGAACATGTTGGAATCATTTCGGTCTATCAAGTCTTATTCGATATTTAATAGTGCATACAATGAACTGCACAATAATATATTTATTACGGTTTTAATTATCCAATAAATTGTTTATAAAAAATTCAACGACGTTGAAGTTTAATAATTAAGTCGGAAACAAAACATTTGCGACCCTGAGCAGCAGTGGCAAGCTGGTGTTTAAGCCTTGCCCAGTTGGCCTGTACATCTCAGAGTAATCATTTAAGTGCTAAGTTATTAGTTAATGAGAGGAGGCAAACAGTGGCATGCATGTACTATTTGTGACTAATAATAGTTGTATAGAATTATTTCAAATATGGAGGTGCAACGAGCACCAAAAACGTTTTTTTATGCATTTCGTAACCGGAATTGCACGCTTATATGGCTGTTGAATTGTAGGTTGTTGTTTAGAAGCTGGCATTGCAGAACTTACGGTCTATGAGACTCGGATGAAATGTTTGGCGTAAACTCTAATTGTTATGTGGAATATAGTTTGCACACCTTAAGCAGTTTCTAAAGACATCTTACCATTTATACTGCAAATCGCATTTAATTCACTCCAGGTTCCTGTTTCGAGGCAATGGATTTTGCTGATTCCAACTAAGTCATATCCTGGGTTGCATGTATACAAGGCGGATGAGTTGACGGTTGTGTTAAAGAATGTACGACCACCATTCATCAGCTCGGGCGGAGTTCAACAATCTGTCAGATGAAGAAAACAAAAACTGTTTAGAATAAAGAAACCGTTCAGTAGTTGGACATTAACTATTTTACAATAACATAATGCAATTTCAAACAACACACATACATGTATTGTTAGTGCATGAATACATAATCGTCAATCCATTGACCGGTTGTCCGTTTGAGGGAAATGGGGGACGACGATACAGAAATCTTCCTCCAGTCAGGTCTGTTGAATGCTGCTGAGAGTAATTCATCCATGCGAAGGGATGGCCACTCTTCAACATTGTCCATCCAACTTTTCCTCTGACGGCCTCGACGTCGACCTCCCTCTAGCGTGCACTGGAGAACAGTCAGTCTTGCAAAGAGAGTCATGCTTGGTGACGTGTGCAAACCA
The DNA here is from genome assembly GCA_007657795.1 of Dreissena rostriformis. Taxonomy (NCBI): domain Eukaryota; kingdom Metazoa; phylum Mollusca; class Bivalvia; order Myida; family Dreissenidae; genus Dreissena; species Dreissena rostriformis. Next base: position 35,473 of record VMBQ01007326.1, on the reverse strand, counting down.
AGCCAGCTTTCGTCGTTTGACGGTCGCCAGTAGGGGTCTTTGTGGAGCAACAAATGTTGCATTCATGTTTCGGACGTACTCGTTGGTCTTGTAATCCGTGAAGGAGATGCGAAGCAGTCTTCGGAGACATTAATGTTCAAATTTCTGTATTCTACGTTCTGTGTATGTTGGTGTTTATGGAGAATTAGGTAGATACCCATTGTATGTAAACAGGTTAGTTACAATTATTATTAAATATTGGTTAAAAGTTCTGGGCAATGAAAATATCATAATGCAAACTGTGTACAAACACTCTTGAACGATTGAAATAAAGGTTATACAAACTGGGTCTAAAATGTCAAGAACATGTTAAATAATTTTGGATTTGGTTATGTATTTGAAAATCCAAACGATGTAAAAGTTAATAGTTTGATTAGCGAGTTCAAATGTAGACTTGTTGACAATTTTATGAATGGTACGGTAAAATGAATAATAGTACTGTATTATATATGTATAAAGTTTTTAAAAGATGTTTGGAATATGAAACATATTGATATGTTCTTTCTAGACGTCTGTGATTATTTGTATAAGACTAAGAGTCTCTGTACATCCTTTGAGAATACAAACTTGCAGATACTTCCAAAATAACATACAACGTAATGAGCGTTATTGCTTATGTTGTTATGACTTGGATTTAGAAGATGAGTACCCATGTGCATATACATTCAACAAGTTATTAGTGTCATGTGACAAATCAGTAATTTATAATGAATGTAAATATATCAAAGAAACTCTTGTTATAAAGAATACAATTATAAATAATACTGTTCAATTAGTCTCATTACCGCCTTGATAGTTGATTTGTATATGTATTTATTAATGTCTTTTGTATGTTATGTAATGTTAATTTGTTAAACCTAGTTACGTGACAGAAAATAATGTGACGTAATAGCCTAAATATAGTTAACATTTGAGACGTCATTTATTTACAAACATAACTATTTCATGGTGTGGCCGGCCTTATAACAAGTTATGTATTAATGTCTTCCCCATGTACTGTCAATTACATGTACTGGCCAAAATATCGTTAATTAATCGAACTCTTTCCTTAATAGGCTGGACCTTTCCTTATATAACATACTACTAGTGTTAAATGGGTATATATACTGCCACTTGCTGCATTACTAGGAGTACCACGCACACAGGCACGGATGTAGTTACACAATTTCTTACTGTATTGGGTGAAGCCCCGTTTGGGGGTTCGCTTGTATCTTGTTGATTAACTATTGGATTTGGATCTGGACTTTGGAAAGTGTTTGAGTTAAAATGTATGGAGCAAAATAAAATGGAAATTTTGTCTATGTGTTAGAATCATTGTTCAAATCGAATAACGCTACAATAATTTGTATACTTAAGTATGAAGACGATGTACTTGTGTAAAAATCTGAATAAACTGTCCGACTGTCTGTCTGTGTCCGCGTTTAGCGTCCATGTCTCGCAGCCGTAGAGTAGGATGGAGACTACGAGGAACTTGTACAGCCTGTACTTGGTGGGGAAGCTGATGGAACTGTTTGTACACAACCTGATAAGTCTGGCCATCGCTGCGGTCGCCATGGCAATTCTTATTCGTGCCTCAGCGGTACTAGTAGCATCATTTGACATGGTTGCGCCCGAAGTACTTGAAGCTGGTTACTTCTTCTAGCTTCTCGCCGTTCATGGTGATGTCTGCACTGGTGTTGATCGTGCTGTTCACCATGATATTTGACTTCTTCGTGTTGACCGCCTTTCCGTATGCTCCTGCTCTTTCATAGAGTATGTTAGTGAGATCTTGAAGTTTACTGCCTGTGCTACCCATGAGGTCAATGTCAGCAGCGACAGTTGGAGATGGGTCTTTCACCAATAGAGATAGAGGTGTGGTGTGAAGTCTCCTGCATTACCCACTCAAGGCAAAGGTTGAAAAGGACGGGAGAGAGCTGACATCCCTGACGGACGCCCACTGATGTCCTGAAGAAGTCCCCCTGCTGTCCGTTGTGAAGTACTTCGCTGCTGGCGTTTCCGTAGAGTTATTGAATGACTTTCACCAGCCCTTGGTCAATGTTGTATACGCTCATAACATATCTTATGAGAGGAATGAATACAGGCATATAATCATGTTATAAATTATAGGCACTCACCCTGTACCGTGCAGTTGACACGCAGTTCGCTCCATTGACCAGTTTCGAGGCACTTCACTGTGTTCTCACCAAACATTCTATAACCTTGGATGCACGAGTATATGACAGTGGAATTGTTCGTAGCGGTTGCGGCATTTGGATTGCCATTCTGCAGAACTGGTGGATTTAGACAGTCTGAAACCATAACGGTATGTTTGTTAGAGCCGAGATAAATTGACATATATTGACACAGCTGAACAGTACTGAACTGCATTGTCTGACCAACATCACATCTAGTTCATCAACGTCATAACAACTTACGTATCTCATCCTTTATAGTACAGTATGCCTCCAATTTACTCCAGATTCCTGATTCAATGCAACGGATGTGGTTCATTCCAAACAAGTTATATCCTTGGTTACACGTATACACTGCGGAAGAGTTGACAGTTGTTCTAAGATATGTGCGATCGCCATTCACGAGCCTGGGTGGAGGTCCACAATCTGTCAGATAAACCAAACATAAAATAAATATGTTTCAGAAAGCATTTATTCAAAGGGCATCAATTTGGATACATAGTGGTTTCTGTATGACGTTGATTGATTCGTTGGCTAAAGAACGCATGTGATACAACCAATCGAACGAAAAACCAAAACAATAAAACATATACATTTATACTTTACCTTCATACGCTGACAATCACACGTCAGTATCGAAACAAAGTATTAATTCTTACTGACATATAAAAAGCATAGTATAACGCGAATTGTTACATTTCATCTCAACGTCAATATGATTTGTAAATTACGGATATAATTCAAATTTCGAGTTAGCCAGCCGATCAATGCGGAAACGTATTTCTTATGTTAAAATAAGAAATTCCGATCTTTAGGCTGGTATTTTAAATTGGAAATACACAATTATTTGAGTTGGAATATGTGTATGCATACACTAAATATGGAACAAAGCCTGATTGTGTTGTTCATGTTGGTTGTGTAATATTGATTTGAGTGAAAAATACAGAAAACGTGCAAATGTGATTTCCTGATGCACATTATCGAACTGTATTGAATACAAATTTATATATCTCTGCACAGAAAAGAGAAATTAACATGAAAAAAGGTAAGACCTTACAACATTTAAAATTATAAAATATTTGGTTGTTTAGCATTTATCAAATGCTCCTTTAAGAGTTTACATGTTTCGAAGAAATATATATTTATCAATTCCCAATTATGTTAACAACAACGCTAATTTGTCATGATTTGACCGGTTCATTTATTACTCTCCAAGTTGTGAGGATACACGCGTTATGTTTAGTACTCGACTTTTCATTTAATTACCCGACTTTCCCATATTTTCATGACTCCCATTTTTAAAGGCAAAACCATAAATATAGCCGATCAAGTTAAACATTTCATTAACACAAGCGTTCGCCATTTTCTGAAAGTATATTTTGATTTCTTAGATGTTTTTATTGAAAGGGTTAATGCAATTGAGGTCCATTTGTGATGCGGCTGTTCCCATTAGTCATGCGTGAATCAAGTAAGGCAATGTGCAATGTCAAATGTTTTCATTTAATAATTGACCAATCGGTCTGTACATTTAAATTGAGATCGCATTTAACATAAAGAAACTATTTTTGGAAACGGTTCAATGTTAATTACTACAAAATATATGCCTGAACAAATATGTTTGTTTCTGAATGAGCTGCTTGTCTACATAACATTGTTGCCTTTTGTGTTACACAGGGAGTATTCACTGCTGAGACATACATCAACAATTATTGTTTTGGCCAGTAATGAGACTGTTTTTTGTATAAAATGACGTGTTGTCTCAATAATGATGAGTTGTAACCTTTTACAAGCATAAGTTATAACCAAGCTATTGTTCAAGTAGGAAACGTTGTCTGATATGCCATAAAGCTAATTCCACACTGAAAGCATACAAAATCACTTGCGAAATTGCAGCCATATAATGTTTTTCGACACACTTTTCATATTGTTTTACAAAATATGCTTTGTCTTAAAGAGAAGTTAAAAAAACGCAACTATGAATAATATCAGTGTACCTTTTGGTTCGCAGCCAGAAAAGTTGCCCCAGCTGCCATCGACACCACACATGACATTCTCAGATACAACATAGTTTATTTGAAGAGCCTCGATTCTGTATCCCTCATCACAGGTGACAGTAGTGACATCTTCAAAGAGTGTTGGACCATACCGTGTAATTGCTGCATGAAGGAGGCTTTGTTTGTTGGTGGTAAATGAACCACAATCTTGAAAACATCAACACTTTTAACATGATGTATTTTCTTGTAAATATACACTACCATGATAAGCAAATTCATATATCTTTAGACCAGTTTGGTAAGATTAATTTCTGTATGAATATGATCTTAACAAACCGAACGAACATGTTTACATGAATGTATATGTGTATACGTTTGTCTTTTGCCGAATGGTTTAATGATGTATGTACTGTCGACTACATACAATACGTGGATGAAGAGTCAGGAATCTTGTGCTATTCTAAACAATGTACAATATTTGCTGGTACGAGCCATGTTACCTTTCCTCTGACACCCAGATACGTTGCTCCATTGTCCATCCGCTTGACACTGTATTGTTTCGGTAACATGTGCATTGACGATGCTACTATTAATACGGTAACCTGTTTTACATGTTACATTTGCCGTATCCATGAACAATGTTCCATTGTGTGCAACGAGAATATCGTTGTAGAATAATCTATCTAGTTGCAGCGTATATTTCGGATCCGAGCAATCTGAAACAAGCATATACATGTGTAAGCATTTATTTATTTAAATTTAAAAATTCATCATTAAAACTATTGATCTTACGAGTACATGTCATTTGTTCTATCGGAGAGCAGTCGTGAAATGCATTAAAAAAACGTTAGTCGTTTTGATATAGTCATAGTTTTTGGTATATTAGACTTCGTTTGAGTGGTTTAATGATGTGCGCATTGTCCATGTTTATAAGGAGCAGTTACTTTTCCTCTGACAACCAGATACGCTACTCCACTGTCCATCCGCTTGACACTGTATTGTTTCGGTAATATTCGCGTTGTCGATGCTACTGTTCAGACGGTATCCTGTTTAACACGTTACCCTTGCCCGTTCCATGAACAAAGTTCCAGTTAAGATAGTAAGATTTTCATTGTAGAATAATCTACCCGGTTGCAGTTCATCATTCGGAAGTGAGTAATCTGCAATATGCATGTACATGTATACTTATTAAGTATATAGAACAAACTGCCGTTCACATAACTTAATACATAACTTAAATTCCATGTTTACACTATTTAAATTGTTACAAAACATGAACCATGAGTACGAATTTAAGAAACAGCTCAATCGCGATTAAAGCTTTTACACTAAACGAGTCGCGGGCAAATGTTCGCAACCTCTGTAGCAAGTGTAGTCTTGCGGATATAATGCTTGCTATATAATGATAGAACTTAAAAGTTAAAACTGTATAATAAAAAAAATATATATATTAAGCACGGTTTCTGTGTCTATTAAGGTTAGAATAGAGAAACGTAACCAGTTTAACAAAGCACACCAATAAACCGACCCGTGTACATAGATTATTGTGTAAGACACAACTTTACAAATGAATGTCATCTTGAACCAGCAAAATCAATCATATACATGTACATGTATTTTCTGTATACCTTTCTTCTCACAACCAGCATATGCAGACCAGTTGCCAGAGTCCGTGCAAGTGATGATTTATGTTGTTATATTGTTGTCCTTTAGACCTATTACTCTGTATCCCTCATAACAAGTTACACTTGCTATGGACTTGTAGAGTGTTCCGTTCCAGAACCTTACACTCGCCATCACGGGAAAAACTGAATCTAAGCAATCTGGAATATAAAGGTATCCTCTATGGTCTACTAATTGCTGTGCATTCCTAAATATTATGGACCATATCAACTATGTCATACAACACCTTTAGGCGTGTTTTTTCTGTTTTGTTTTTTAAATGAATGTTGGGGACAAAAAGTATAATTCTTTAAAATTCTCGTTGCAAAAGAAGATCGATCTGTTGCCCATTATTTGCATATAAGCACGTGTTTATGTACATAGATAAGCATGAACATGTATAGGCGTTTTACTGTTGCTAACATGAAGACGGCTGCGTTCGCATCCGTGCAGTGCATACTTCGCGTCGCCTACATTATGCATTATGCGTAAGTCAAACCATGACGTTTATTAAATTACGCCGTAAACTAACACTACAAAGATGTGCAAATGTATATGTCTGAAGACTCGTTTGGCGTGATCAATGTCCGTATGGATAGTATTGTAACAAAGATAACATGTGTCTTCTGTTGAATGGTTTAATGATGTGCGTACTGTCCACTATATAACACAGGTGGACGAAGAGTGAGGCATAACACTTGTGCTACTGTAACCAATGCACAATGTTTCCTGGCACGATAAAAGTTACCTTTTCTCTGACACCCAGATAAGCTACCCCACTGTCCATCCGCTTGACACTGGATTCTTTCATAAACATACTCGTTGTCGGTGGTACCGTTCAGATGATAGCCTATCTGGCACGTTAGAATTGCGTTGATCGAGAACAAACTTCCATTAAGTATAGTGAGATCTTCGTTGTAGAATAATCTACTAGGTTGCAGTGCATAATTCGGATGTGAGCAGTCTGCAACACGCATAAACATGTTATTAGTCACATAACAAACCAGGTTGTTTTACCTATTGTGACGTCATATATATGTGACGTCACAACTTCGTTCTCAACTTGTACATTCCCGTGTTAGGACGCCATGTTTGATATGGAAGAAAAATTGGAGCAGTTTATGGGTTTAGTGACCGAGAAACTGGACACATTAGAACATAAACTGAATAACGGATTAGCAAATGTGTATAGTTCACCAGTGGACGAGAATCTTGGCGGATTATTAGTGGATCCTAGCAGTTGTGCTTCCACGAGAGGCAGCCACGTGCTTGTGGCCCCCGGGACCGGTTTTTCTACCGCAGCCGGGACATTGTCGACGGACATCCAAGGGGAATTTTCAGCGTTGAAAGACTCTCTTTCGCGAGTGAGGCTTCCGGCTGAGCTCAAACTTAACGAATCCCGTCAAGGAGTCCGGAGATCAGACCAACCGGTCTTGAACATTCTTACAAAGTCCAGCCGGTATAGTGAGACTTCAGCGAAGTTGTTTGCCACGCTCGAGCCAGATCAACCTTTGTCACAAGATACATTGGATAAGTTGTTCCTGATTTCCCACGCTCAGTGCAAATACTTGCAGGACGAATACGCGGCTGTGCTTGAAAACAGCCAGTTTGACAATTCAACGTCTAGATTGTTTCGAGCTTTTCAAAAGAACACATCAGGGTTGAACTCGGAATCATGGGAGACGTTGCGGTCAGCCGCAACGTAAGCTGCAGCTAGCCGGCCGCAACGAGGAGGTTACTCTAGCAATCAGCCAGCTAGAGTTCGTGGACGTTGATACGGTCAGCGCTCTGGAGACGTTTTTAGTAGAATTTCTCGTCGAGGCTTCCCGCAGAACCGCAGGGAAGACAACTCTTCATCAGCGGCAGCTGGATCAAAGGACGAGTAGCTTCCCTTGGAGTTCGATAACCAATCACCGGTGCGTGTGAATTACGGATCGTGAGAACTGCATCAAAACATATGACGTAATGTGTGTGTTTTCTTTTGAGATTTTTCGTGTAGTTCATCCTTTATTCTGCAAGTATGTGTGTTTCACGTTTGAAACAAAACATTGACTAATGCACAAGTATTGGAGCGCCTGATTACGTGATCCAGTGTCTCTCCAATTGAGTAAAAGTGCCTTTTAAAACTCAGATGAAGCCTTTCGAACTTGAAAATCACTGATTTAGTAAAACACAGGTAGCATTTTTTTGATTCTGAGATTGATAGATTACTTTCCTTAGGATTTATTGAAGAGACAAATATTAAACCCTATTGTGTAAGCCCTTTGGGTATTGTGCCGCAGAAAAAAACAATAAACTTTGTTTGATAACCGATCTGCGTCAATTAAACTCAAATTGTGACACATATAGTTACAGAATGAAGACATCCGTGACGCAGTTAAGTTAATTAAACCAGGTGATAGGTTTATCGCTACCGACATAAAAGACGGTTTCTTTCATATTCCGCTTCACAAAGATCATAGGCAGTATTAAGGTTTTAAGTGGAGAATCAAGTATTTTCAGTGGTGAGTACTAGTTTTCGGGCTTTGTTGCTCGCCGTTTTATTTCAATAAGACATTAAGACCAGTAATATGTTACTTTAGGGGGCTTGGTTTTCGTGTTACTGTCTTTGTTGATGATTTTGTATTAGCAGCAAGCGGCTCCTGTATCACTGATCATTCAGATCAATTACTGCACACGTTAAATGATTTGGGGTTTACTAAAAAGTTTGATAAGTCCCAGCTTGTGCCGTCAAGCTCAGTTCAGTATATAGGGTACATTATCAGTAGTACTGAGCATAAAGGTATAGTTGAGGCACAATCAAAGCGCATTGCGAAATTAAAGCGGTCGATAAGGAAAGTTCTTAGCCGTCAATACGTCTCCGCGCGAGTGCTTGCCAAAGTATTGGGGCAGTGCGTATCGGTAGCTTGGGCCGTAACCCCAGGTAAATTGTTTCTTAGGAAATCTTACGGTTTACTTGCTAGAAAATTATCTTGGTCAGATATCGTTACTCTGACCCACGGTGTTGTCGAAGAATTGGAGTGGTGGCTTCAGGCTGTAGATTATTGGAATTATAAGAAAGTATGTACAGACACTATGCAAGCCCAGGTGGTAAAAAAATGCCAGTCATCTGGGTTGGTGCGCGGTGTACCAAGACAAGGAATACTCGTGTGTCATGCCTAATGTCCAACGAACGCGAGTTGTTGGCCATATTAATGGGATATGATTTCACTGCGCTGCGCGCATTTTGCGGGGAAAATGAATACAGCCGCCGACGGCTGGTCCAGAACTCCGGACAAACACAGCTGGATGTTGCATCAAACAATTATCGGTATATAGATGCTCTGTTCGGCAAGCATACAATATACCGGTTTGCGAACTGCCAAAACACCCAGCACCCAAGGTTCATCAGTCAATTCTGGCCCCCTCTTTCAGAGGGGGTGGATGCTCTGGTACAGAACAACTGGGCGCAAGAAAACAATCACGTTAACGCTCCATTTTGTTTGATACCTCGGGTGCTAGATGTAATACAGACGCAACAAGCTTTTGCAACAGTAATAGCCCCACGGTGGAAAGTTCAAACGTGGTTTTGCCGTCTTTTGACAATGTCCATTGCGCCTCCGTGAAGTTTCCGAACAGTACGCGGGCATTTCGGGCCATGGGTTCGGTGCCAGAACCGTGCAGAAATCGGAAATGGAAAGTATATGCTTGGAAGATTTTATTGCGGAAAAGTTTGATACATAAAGGTTGGTCAGTAGAGTCCGTGAACAGATTGCAGATTTGTTTAGCTAAAGGTACTCTTTAATCATACAACAATGCTATCGCTAAATGTAATCGTTTTTGTAGTAAGAGTCAGTGTAGGTTTTCACCAGAGAGCACTGCTCTTTTGTCTGACTTCCTGCGAGAGATATCAGATGGGTCCGACAGGCCTAATTCAGTACTTAGGACTACTCTAGCTGCCTTAGGGCACTTGTACGCTTAAGTGGGCCCTTGATAGACATTTAGCAGTTCTGAGATAAAATTACTGGTCACTGGCCTGGTTAAGTTGGGCACTGTTGCGCCCATGTGTAGGTCTAAAGTTATGCCAGTTCAGAATGTCCACAGTTTATTTTTGTCGTGGCCTGAGAATGATGCTATGAACATAAAGTTCTTACGCTTGAAGGCTTTTGTACTTATGGCCCTCACACCTATGTGACGCCCGTCTGATGTGGCTCCCAATGCACAAATTTCAAGTGCTGATCATGTTGAGCAGATCTGTTTTAATAGTAATCAGGTCGGGTTTCGTGACCCCCAAATTCACATTTTTTGGAATAAAAAAAAATACTAGTCGTACTGGGTTTGAGGTTGAATTAACATAAGGGGTAGGTAAGTTAGAGCCTGTTATTACTATTGAAGTTTACATGGCTAGGACTAGTGTGGCCAGACCACCGGATGGTCCAGTATTCATATCTCTTAGGGCACCTTTCGGCCCTCTTCGCGCTTCCGCGATCGCTAAAGTACTTGAGGACGGGATCAAACAGGCAGGTTTGGAAGGTCAGGGTTACTCCGCTAAGTCCTGTGGAGAATCATGTCAATCCTGAAATTGTTGGCATAGTCGGTCGATGTAAGAACTCTGAAGTGTTCTTTGCGCACTATGTGCAGTCTAAGCCTCCAGAAGATTTCACAGCAGGGTTGTTGAATCACGAGATCTGTAAAACTTGAAAATTTACTTTTGAGAATTTCTTGCACTGATTAAAGTAAGGCTGTGTTAGGGGAAAAACCACTGGATTGACATTTATAATATCGTGTGAGAGTTGTGTACCGTGCATAGGTATTGTTCATTCTTTTCGCTTTAGTTTCTTTGCGAACTGTTTTGCATTTAGAGTTTAAAGTTACTGCTGTTTAAACTGTTAATAATTAATAATTAATAATTGTGCACTTAGAGTTTAAAGTTACTGCTGTTTAAACTGTTATAAATTTCCTCACTACTATGGCATTATGTATACGTAATTAAATTGTCATTAAAGGGACTGTAAACCACGAATGACGAACAAAGAAAAGTTCTAAAATACCGTAATTTTTTTACAATTATTAGTTTATATTGATTAAAATATCATGACTGGTATATTACATTACTTTAAAAAAAGTTCATATTTTCAGTATATTTGGTAATAAAATTTCGCGATGTGAAATCGAAAGTACATAATTTGCGTACCTGGGTTAACCACGTGACGATGATGATCAATCTACTTGCGTAATTTATAGTTAACTGAAAGACATACCCAGTAAAAATAAATAAATAAAAAATAAAGTAAAAATAAAATAACAACAACTTTTTTTAAGTAATCTTATATACAAGTCGTGCTATTTTAATCAATATAAACTAATAATTGTAAAAAAATACGGTTTTTAGAACTTTTCTGTTTTGGTCATTCGTGGTTTACAGTCCCTTTAAATTACAACACGAGTTTGTCTTCGTAACGTATATTTAACAAAATAGTAGTCACGTGGCAAACCAGGTTGTATTACCTGTTGTGACGTCATATATATGTGACGTCACAACTTCGTTCTCAACTTGTACAATATTTAGGGAATCAATGCATGTAATAGGTTATATAGGTCGTATAGATATGGTTAATCGGGAATTGTGTATATGTTGGGGGATATGGCATTATGTATATGTAATTAAATTGTCATTAAATTAAAATACATGTTTGTCTTCGTGACGTATATTTAACAAAACTACTTATCAAGTAAAAAGAACAAACAGTCGTTCACTTGTAAAACAGTAATCAAATCTATTGAACACATCATACTTATTTAAAGAGAACAAACAGGGTCCACGTAGAACCATTTCTAAATAAAATACTTTCTTATATTTTGTGTTATGTTTAGACATGAATCATCAAATGCAATAATAGTGAACTACAGTTGTAAATAATATGAAAAAAAACAAACAACGTGCAGTAAGAATTTAAGGATGTTTAAAAATATAAATGGTATAAAAAATAGAATTTTAAAATTGCGAGATACGATTTTACTTTCGATATTCTAGAAAGTCTACATATTTATTTATAGAGAAAAACGATATCGTTACAACTAATTTAAAAGTCTCTGTATGCACTGTAAATTTTAAGGCCTTTATATATTCCTTTCTCGCCCATCAATTTGAACATGTTGTGCTTTTATATTAAAAGGAATATGTTGTTTTCTTAAATAATTTGTCCAATCTTTGACCTTACAATACACACTTTTTATTTGATAAAAGAAGATTGACAAGTGATGATTTACTTTTCCTTTCACACATTAGTTCTCTACTCCAACGTCCATGTGCAATGCATTTGATGTCTCGCATGGAATATTTACAGTATCCTCGCCACGTGTTCGTTATTATTTGACAAGGTTTATATTATAATATTGCGACCCTTAGTAGATGTAAGCAGCGATTTTTCGCTATTTAATGTTCTATTTATTAATTTATATACGTGTTTAGAAGTAGCGATTTATTAAAGCTTTAATGAATTAATATGTTTATCGTCCTAATAAATTAATTAAGGCTTATTATATTTCGTATGTAAACGTTAAAGAAAGAAAACGAAGAAAGAAAGAATGTTATCATTGAATTATATTTTATTTTTCAATTTATTATTTGATTTTGAATGAATACATTTTTTATTGTGTTTATTATAACTCATATCAGTTCATTTCATTATTTTATTTAGATAATGTGACATATTTGTAATTGGTGCTGCATTCAGTCAATTCAATATAAATCGTTCTTTATTAGACCAAACAAATCTGATATGGAGTTATTGCATTCTTGAAAATATCACCCTGCTGTGTACACAGTACAGCAAATAATAAATATTTTCGACAGATAATGATACGACATTTTGGAATAGACATTAACTCTCAGTTAAATGCCTAATTGCAAATTCGTCTTATTAACTTATGGAAACCATTGTTTCCAGGGTACATATAAAATATGCTTATTGATAAATGCACTTGTCAATTAAAACAGACTTAAATTCCAAATTATAACATATTTTTTGCGTAAAAGTCAGTAAGAAGGAATGAATGCATGTCGCACATTGTGCAAATATTTAAAAAAAAAAAAACAAGATAACAGACAAACAGGTGAACATAGTGCATAGTAAAATACAATTCATCTCAAAACGTTTCCTGAAATGGTCGTTTTACGGATTGACATACAATTTTTTTTTATTAGAATGTTGTTCTTTTACACTTTTGAAACATTTATGTACAAATACCATAGTAGATTAGTCTACTAAATATACGTTCTAAACACTCCAGCTGTGAAACTGTAAGAGAAATTCATCAAGCAGATTGAGACGAGCTAAAAACACACAATTTTGGAAATATATAGTTCTTAGTGGAAAAACAATTAAAGGGCCACAATTCTGACAAAGCTTGTCACAGCCAAAATTCTTTTCTAACCAATCATTTTCACATTGAGGTCGACACAATGTGCATGCCCTATCATGTTTTTGAACTCACTTTTTGTATTGTTTCAAACATTTGCAATTACTTTGCTCTTTTACAGCTTCCTTAACCAACTGTGATTCAATGATGGGTTTTAATCTTCAAGAAAACAACCATAAATAAGATCAGTGTACCTTTTGGTTCGCAGCCAGAAATATTCCCCCAACGGCCATCGGCACCACACGTGACATTCTCCGATCCACGATTGTTTATGTGAGAGCCCTTGATTCTGTACCCGTCATAGCATACGACAGTAGTAACATCGCCAAAGAGTGTTTGACCATGCCATACTATTGCTGCATGAAGGAGGCTTTGATTGTCGATGGAAAATGGATCACAATCTAAAAACATTGACAATTCTAGCTCAATAGAAATTTCTATATCTTAAGACGATTTTGGTTTGCTCAATTTAGGTATGAATACTTTCATAACAACCAGAAAGAACCTGTTTAGATATATTCATATGGGTCCATGTGTCTTCTGCCGAATGGTTTGATGGTGTGGATTCTGTTCACTATATAAAACACGAGGACAAACAGTCACGTGTTACACTTGTGCTACTGTAAGCACTGTACATTGTTACCTGGTATGATCGAAGTTACCTTTTCTCTGACACCCAGATACGCTACTCCACTGTCCATACGCTTGACATTGGATAGTTTCAGCAACATCCGCGATGTCCGTGCTACCGTTCAGATGGTAACCTATCTGACACGTTACAATTGCGGTATCCAAGAACAATGTTCCATTATGTTCTGTGAGACTTTCGTTGTAGAATAATCTACTCAAATGCAGTGCATAGTTTGGATCTGAGCAATCTGAAACAAGCGTATACATGAGTGGTTATCAAGTATATGGAATACAGTCGTTAACGTGTAATACAGTTGTTAAATCTATTGAACATACCATACTTAAATATGTTAAAATTAATTGCAAACATGCTATTATCCCTGTAATGTAATAGTGTGTAAGAGCAATTGCATAATAGAACAATACTAATGGTTTAATACTTAATATAAGTACAAATAACAAAGGGCAAAGAGTACAAAATAAATGGCATTAAAAGGTGTTTTGTTTGGAAACACGAATCATCAAATACAATAACATTGAAGTATTCATTAATATTATGAGTTTTTTTCAAGAAAACATTAAATTTAAATGGTATGAAATAATAATAATAATAATTAAATAACACGTTAAACGTGCAGAATAAAATGTGTAATTACATATTTTAATAATTTAACATATTAATTAGTTTAGAAACACTTTCATCATTATTCATTTTTAAGGTTTTATATATTTAAATTTTAAAGATCATCAATATATATTATTGGTCTCAAGAGTACATGTCATTCGTTCTATCGGAAAGCAGACGTGAACTGCACACACGTTGGTCTTTTAATTATATTCATGGTTGTCGGTATATGTCACTTGTTCCGAATGGTATGATGATGTGCGTTAAGGCAACGTGTATAAGGAGTAAGGCGTTACAATCAACGTGCATTGTTTACTGGAGCGACTAGTTACCTTTCCGCTGACATCCCAATACGCTACTCCACTATCCATCTGCTCGACATTGGATTATTTCAGCAACACCATCGTTGTCCATGCTCCTCAGATGGTAACCTCTCTGACAGACTACAAATGCCTTATCCAAAAACAATGTTCCATTGAGTTCAGTGAGACTTTCGTCGTACAATAGTCTACCCAATTGCAGTGCGTATTTCGGGTCTGAGCAATCTGCAGCAATCATATACACGTTTTCTTATTAAGTAAATGGGACATATACTCGTACACTTCTTGTTAGACAGTATTTGAATCTGTTAAACATAACATTTGGACACTATGTTAGTATTTATGGGAAACATTTTAGCTTTTTTGTTATTTAATAGTGTATAAAATGAATTGCACAATAATATATTTACTAATGGTTTACAACAATTAACATCTGGCAATTAGTTAAAAAAATAAAAAAGTAAATTAAATTAGCCATATCGCAGAATTAAGAGAAATAGCGCAAACAGTGCATTATAGATTATGCTAAAATAATTTATATTGGACCTATACTGTCAGTGGATTTCCTAAACACGGACCAGATTTCCTTCACTACGATTCACTTGCACTAGTAAATTGGAAAAAAGACTAGTTTTCTAATACAGTCTGAATTATGCGTTGATACAATATGTAAGTTTATTAAAGTACATCGATACCTTTTATTGTACAGTTGACATTCAGCGGCGTCCAGCTACTGTTTGCAAGACAACGTCTTATGTCGATACCGTACATTGTATAGCCGTCGTCACACGAGTATCGAACCAACGACTCGTACGTCGTGGTACCGTTCAACAGAGTGACGTTACCATGGGGGATGGGTTCCGGATATGTACAATCTATAATGAATGCAAATATATAACTTTTTTTTAAATGGCATGTATTATTTCTAAGACAATGGAATGAACCATCTAAATTGAAAACATATCCCCGAACAACAACATAATGAAGCAGTATATATACATGGTTTCGACTAAGACAAAATGAACGCTTATAAAATATTGTTTTTGTTTTAATACGTCAATATGAAGTAAAAACTATATAATTGTATGTAAACAAATATTAATTCAAAACACCGTTTTCGATTTAACGTATACATTAAAGAAATGTGTGTTACAGGGTTAAATATAAAATATAACAATACAAAAAAAAATAAAAAAATAAAATAAAAATAATAATAATAATAATAATAATAATAATAATAATAATAATAATAATAATAATAATAAAAATAATGATAATAAAAATAATAATAACTGCTATTCGTAAAACATCCTGTACGTGCAGTGCACTTACCTTTTTCCTGACAAACATACTCGCCGTACCAAGAACCATTTTTGCACGTTGCAGTGAAGTGATCTGAATACATGCGAACCACATTGATGTAAGCTTGATAACCAGTCTGACAGTAGACGACAGCATGGCCTGTATACACCTTGATATTTTGAATATTAGGACCAATCGCTCTCCAGTTTGTCTGATTGTCGAGATCGGGACAGACTTGAATATAGAAAACATTCTGCTAATTGATAGGCTTTCACAAAATATAACTGTAAAAACAATGGGTTTTCACATTTTAAACTTGACAGCACAGTGACGTTTCTCGCGTAAACGGAAATGGAACTTATATTAAATTGATACTAAAATTAAAAACCATATGTATTCAATATTTCCCATTATTCGCTAATCCGAACGTATGCGAAACGAATAAGATAAATGTACTTAAATATCCCATATCAAATACGCCTTAATGATTTTATATTGCGTCATTGTGTTGATGTTTATACTGTGTTTTTTTTTATATACAAACTCACTTTGTAAATATTATCTTATCCAATCACTAATTGCTTTCCTACGGATTGGAAGTAAAAATCGTAAAAAACTACCGGTACTTTCTAAGCTGAGTACTGCGCAGAAACAACTTCCAACAAATGCAGCATTTAAAAATCCAAACATCTTTTGCGTATTGAAATCGACTACAAATGCATTTGTAACTATTGCGACTGGAGAAAATAATTTCGTGTTATCTTATCTCTTCACCGACGAGTTAAGTAGAATGCTCACAACTTTCTATGACATGCGATAAAACGTGTTCCAATTATTTTAGCTCTGAATAACTGACAATTAAACTCAGCCAACAAGTATTATCGTTATGTTCCAAAAATCATGTTGTTCTATGTGGTTTATATTTTAGAAAAAATGTGATTGATTACCGAGATATGTTTTGCTCATTTGAAAAAATAAGTGCTCAAGGTTACGATTTTAAGATCTGTCCATGTCCGTCGACGTTCCCATTGTAGAGGAACATTTTTAGCTCGTTGTTGATTAATGATTGACATAATGATTATCTTGACAATTTCTTTGTCAAGTTCGAATCTAGGTTAAGTTGATTAAATAAAAGTTCTCTAGTTAAATTCTAAGCAAAACCGTATTACCACTCTATAAGCAATATATTTGACTAAATCCTGAACATACTTGGTCAGATTATTAGTGTTGAAGATTTCTTGGTCGAGTTGAAATCTGGGTTAATTTGGGGTAGAACTAGTAATCTTATGACTTAGAAAACATATTTAACCACTGTAAAGGTAACATTTAGGACCCATTATTGATGAATCTTGGTCAGAATGTTTATCTGGATTATTTTTACGCCAATATTGAAAACTAAATCACCAGATATAATCTAAAAAAACTTGGTACCACTTTAGAAATAACATGTTGAGCTTAATCTTGATAAACCTCGTCTGTCTAGTACATGTGTGTATCACTGGTTGGCAAGTTGTTCCTTGTCATAAATAAATGACCACATTGTACACTAAGAGTTTTCTCTCCTGCTAGGGTGGCTTAAGTTTCACTTAATGTGTATTTTGTCAGAATGTTTATCTTGTTAAAATCTATTCCAGGCTTGAATCGTGTCAAATTGGATCAAAACCTGGTAACAATGTCACATTTTGGGAAAAAATAATCTAAATGCCACATTTATGACTGAATCTTGATGAGACTTTGCCAGAATGTTGACATTGACAATATTTAGACCGAGTCTGAATCTGGGTCAAGTAGGGTTAAAAACTAGGTCAAATTGTTAAATCTTCGAAAATAAATCCTTGTGGCAACTCTTAAATCCACATTCTGTTCATCTGGGAAATAAAAATGCCAAATGCTTATCTGGGTTAAGTGGCGTTAAAAAAGGTCTGAAGGTCACATTAAATACATAGCTGTCGAGCGAGACAAGACTGAGTTTCATATTATTATTCCATTTTGTAATATGAACAAAATTAAGTGTACACTGCAAGGCGCATATCGTATAATAAACACCCCTCCCAAATATAAACTATGTTATGAAAACTTGACAATTGTGATATATAGTCAAATAACTCCACCAGTAAAAACAACTTCAAAGGCAGTCGATTTAAATATAACTAATGCATTGACTCCTGGGGTAAATCTGTAGGTTAATTAAAATAGGCCGCTTAAAAATTATTTATTTCCTACGTCATTTCATAATAAATAATGTTGTTATATGCATACACGATTTTGGAATGAATAAATGATTCGTCCGTTGCAGTGGCCGATTGGGTTTAAAATGACACACATCGATCTTAAATAGACGTTTTAGGGTTTGAACATAATTTAAATTAAACTTTTAACATGTTTACATTTAATATTAAGTTAAACAATAATGCTTATTTTACATCATGACTGACTATTTAGACAATTACAGACGAAATAGCTGGACTTGACGGCCTTAATTGGCCTCGAAACTATACGAGAAAATAGGCAAATAATACCTTATAACAATTAACATCTGCGATATTTTGAACCTTGTACAATTTGTTAACGAAACTGTAAACAAATCACGTTAATACGATTCCATGTTGAATACTCGCCATCGTTAATTGTAATTAAATGCATTATTTAACAGACTTAAATTTGCAATACACAATAATCCTCTGTGATAATTCGATTGTCGAGCATGTCTGAGTTGTTATTTTCATTGCGTCGGCAAAAAGAATGACATACATTTTGTTCTACACAATTGTGTCTGTGATGTTGTAAAGCAGCCATTAATTTCCCAAACGTTCGTAATACATCTACGTCGTAGTTTGAAAATGCGTCATGCAACTGACAGATTTCATAATTGCGTTACAATGCTATTATTCTGTTTTGAAATGATACATTTATTTCATTAAGCTCTGTGTGTGTCCCCTTAGTTCCAATAGAAACTCAAATCACAAACTCGACACAATTTCAAAGTGAAACTTTCAAATATTTGCTTTCTTCTCACAGTTCATCCTCCCAAATTTCTTAGGAGTAATCGTCATTATTTCAATATTTAACGCACAATTCCATTGCGTAAACTTGTTAAGTGTTCTACTGTTTTTGAATCGGTATGATTTGATATTTAGTTTTGTTTTGGAGTGTTCACATTTCACACATTTGAACCCAACAATTTATGTAGACTACAGTCTGTTGTCTGCTTGTGTTAAATGAAAAAATGCTATGAATTAATATTTTAATTATTCTTTATCTCCCGCCAAGTAACATTTGTTTTCCTCAATTTTGTAAATGGATTAAATACGTGCTTAACTGTATTGTTATGACTTTATTCAGGACAATTTCTTAATATATGTACTGTTCAATACATACGGAATATTACGCTAGTAAATTGTCCCATGGGTTTGTATCAGTCGAGTGGCTTGTGTGATGACGTATCTCACGAGAGGCGGAGCCTCGAGTGTGATACGAAATAGCGCAACCCACGAGACTGATACTTAAATACTTTTAACAATTGACTTGCGTAATATTCCTTTTATTATATACAACTTTGAATCATTAGAAAGTTAAAAAAATGAGTTTAAGCGTTCATAATTAACCAAGAATGCTCTTATAATTTTCTGCATTCAAAGTGACGTCGTCATTAAAAGTAGTCCGGCTAGTATGGTAATACCGAATTGGAAAACTAGCGAGAAGCATAATACGGGAATTATTTCTGTGCAGTTGTATTTTACCGATTGGTACAACTTGTATTTTTGGCAAAAAAAGCAGGCAAAAAATAAACATAAGTTCATGTTGACGTATGTCTCCTCTACATATTGTGCAGTACGGTGAATCGCAAACAATAACTTATTAGTTTTATTTCTGTTTACAAAAAAAGTTCATTTTTGTGATAACAATAGTAGCATATGGGAGCAGTGGTCTAATGGTAGGACGCTGGCCTAGGGATCGAGCGGTCCCGGGTTCGAATCCCGCCCTGACCACTGGAATTTCCTTGAGCAAGAAATTTATCCCACATCTGCTCCTTTCCACCCAGGTGTATAAATGGGTACCTGTGAGGGAAATTAGCCGTGCCGTGGCTGCATACTGCGCAAAGTAAACGGAAGACTTATGACCCAGTGATCAGGGAAAAAATGTAAAGCGCCTTTGGACGCACATCTCGAGCGAAAAGGGCGCTATATAAATGTGGCATAAAAAAAATATATTCAACTTATACATGTCTCACTATCTTAACTTAACATATTTATATCGGAATCAGACAAATATCGGCGGACAGTTACCATGTTTTCTCTATTGGTTTGGCGGATGCTCGATACGTCAATGTGCTACTATTTATAGAAACGGTATGAAGTATATGTGTATATTAGCAGCAATGAATACTTCATACATAAATAAAAAGAACTGTTTTATATTGTTGTGTTCGATTGATGCTGCAGTATTTTTGAAAATGCTTAAACATTAACATAGATACAAGTACAAATGCCATAACATTTATTAACAGCCAAACAATTACATTTCCGCGAAACAATAAAAATAAATAAGATAAATTGTCTCGCTTGAAAAGTTCAAATGTTGGCATTTAAACCTGCGACATTTAAGTTTGTGTTACGAGCAAAATAATACTCGACTACTCAGTCGCCTTCCTATGTTACGCATACAATTGATATACTTATAACCCTGTTTACATGTCATACACAAGATGAATCGTCTCCTCGTTACACAAGTATGTCACCAACAATTAACGTATTGTTGTCTTGTATATACATTACAAATTAACCCACCGTGAAATGATTCATGTTTTGATAGTTGACGAAAGAGAATGCGGAGGCTATTCATGTGCTTTA
Organism: Dreissena rostriformis; assembly: GCA_007657795.1. NCBI lineage: Eukaryota > Metazoa > Mollusca > Bivalvia > Myida > Dreissenidae > Dreissena > Dreissena rostriformis. The sequence continues at coordinate 14,479 of VMBQ01007326.1, read as the reverse complement.
TTTGATCGGAACGTACCATATTAACATAATCATTAACATAATCATTTAATTATGTGGTTCCTTTTATCTTACCCTGAAAAAGAAAGCTTATGCTTATATTTTTTTGAAACCCGTTCTGATATGATTGTTCATGTACCGTGCAAGCATGATTATTTCCGTTTCATTAATCCGGCACGATATTTCGTATTGAACTCCTAGTTAAGGTGACACTTTTTTCAGTTTCTGTGTGGATATTATAACTGAATGTGTATCATTATATTTTACTTTGTTGATTGTTATAAATTATTTGAGCTATTGAAGCCGCCTTCAACTACATATTGAATATTTGACCGGACTTTTAAATTGTCCAGTGCATAATAGGTTGAGGACGCATACGTTACTATTTGAAAATATTAGTTCACTCTAAAATGTTTTGCTTTTACAACAAATAATATAGTGGGAACAAAATATAACAAGACACACACGACTGTGAAGAATGCATCAACATATGTAATGTTTATTATTCATTGTATACTCATTTAATTTAAATGAAAAATGTATGGTGGCGTGATCTGAAAAAGTTGTTTCTATTCAGTATACTAAAATCATGTACAAATTGAACACAGTTTATATTTAAAGGGACTGCAAACCACGAATGACGTAAAAAGAAAAGTTGTAAAATAACGTATTTTTTACAATTATTAGTTTATATTGTTTAAATTATCATGACTGGTATATTACATTACTTGAAAAAAGTTCATATTTTCAGTATATTCGGTAATACAATTTCGCGATGTGAAATCGAAAGTACATCGCGAAAATAGGTGACATAACGATATACACACTATAAATAACGCAAGTAGATTGATCATTTTATATATAAAATATATACAATTCACTACGCATGCACAATTTGCATTCCTGAGTTTACCACGTGACGATGATGATCAATCTACTTGCGTTATTTATAGTTAACTGGTATACATAACCAGTAAAAATAAAAAAAATGAAGTAAAAATAAAAAAACT
>VMBQ01007326.1:0-13438 GCA_007657795.1 Dreissena rostriformis | reverse complement strand
CTCAAGAACGCTTACGCCTGGGATCACGAAACTTCGTAGGGACATTGGTCATGACCGGCAGATGACCCCTATTGATTTTCAGGTCACTAGGTCAAAGGTCAAGGTCACAAAGACCTGAAGCAGTAAAATGGTTCCCGGATGATAACTCAAGAACGCTAAGGCCTGCGATCAAGAAACTTCATAGGGACATTGGTCATGACCGGCAGATGACCCCTATTTATTTTCAGGTCACTAGGTCAAAGGTCAAAGTCACAGTGACCTGAAGCAGTAAAATGGTTTCCGGATGATAACTCAAGAACGCTTAGGCCTAGGATCATGAAACTTCATAGGGACATTGGTCATGACCAGCAGCTGACCCCTATGGATTTTCAGGTCACTAGGTCAAAGGTCAAGGTCACAGTGACCTGAAGCAGTAATGTGGTTTCCGGATGATAACTCAAGAATGCTTAAGCCTGGGTTCACGAAACTTCATAGAGACATTGGTCATGACCGGCAGATGACCCCTATTGATTTTCAGGTCGCTAGATCAAAGGTCAAGGTCACACAATGGCTGCCACTACAACTGACAGCCCATTTAGGGGGCATGCATGTTTTACGAACAGCCCTTGTTGAGGATTAGATTTTATTTATACTTTGACATAACAACACTTACCTGACATACATGTACCACAATGGACTTCACCCAAACCATCCCACACGCCCCACCCCAGAAATCCCCCCCATTTTTTTCCCTTTTTTTTCTTATTCTCATTATATTCCCTCTCCAACCCCTCCCACCCAAAAAAAGATTTTTTTTAAACATGTTAAAAAATCTTCTGACAGCTCTTGTTAATTGCGCAACAACTCTGTTTTTCTTCCCAACCATAACGTTATAGATGGCCCGTCACTGGCAAATGACGTCATCTTTGTTAGATCAAGGTTGGCTGTCTTCAGGTAGTCTTTGATGGACAAATAGATGACGTCAGCGGTGCCATTCGGAAGCTTTACATCTTGCAGGAAGGCCAACTTAAGCTGGATCCGTTGTCCACGTATTTTGTAACCATAGCAAGATGTTTTCTTTTGCTGACGTCAGTATATTCGTCCACCATCCATCCATACACCTCGCTGTTTAGTACCCGCTGGCGAACGTCTTCTTCAATGGTGTCTGCCTGGCACTGCAAGAACTCACCAACTATCCTCGAGCTTGTATATTGCGATTTAAAATGCCCTTTTGAATTTGCTGCGCCATGCCCCAATGCCCTCCTGGGACAAAAACTAGATTTTCGTCATGATTATCTTTTATCAGTTACATCATAGCTTTTGAACGTTTGCACAGACTTTCTTTTGGGCAATTAATGCAGCCAATGTAGCATATTAACAATTTTATTCATTTTATTAGGATGACACACGTTTTTAGGTAAATTTACTGTTTCCGGGTCTTGTTTTGCTTAATGGAAATTGAATTACAAACTCCATTCGCTTCCTAGACAAAAAGGTCTTTATAATCCCTTAACAAGTCATTTCCTTGTAGATAATGCAAATATAAAACAATTTAAGTCTATATTTTTTCTTCATATTCAACAAGTCATTTTAGTTTTGCATTAAAACTCTCATCTACATTATTTGTTATGCCTGAATATGAATTGTAAATTGCTTGTTGTTCTAATATCAATCGACCCGCATTTTCCTTAACTGGTTGCAATAGATTTTGATCAAATACGTAACGAATGATTCACTCCATTTCTGCTTCATACTAAACTACTTCTGTTCAAATGTTTCAACCAATTCAGAATGTAGTAATTACTTAACTTGCATATAGTAGATACGTTTGTCATCAGTTTTACCCCTATGCTTATTTACCAAACATTTTATGTCGTTCAAACTATAATTCCAACATATAAGTATATTGCAATTCTCGATTTGCTGTTCGAAGGCATTTATTATTCCTGTTTCGCGTTCAGTTATGACAGTTACAGCCGGTTGTCCTAGTTTAGGCATTTTCTCGCGCAAAATGGAAATAAGTTGCTCATGACATATTTGCAATTTTCTTTCATGAAGCATGAACGCTTTAGTCAGTGTTGGTTTATTTGTAAACATTGGATGTTGAATCGCTAAGGTCGAAAATAAAAATCCCCTAAATTAAAGGTAGTATCGTAGTAGAATTTTACAGAAACTTCTTGCACGTTAAGCTATCGGTTCAAATGTCAAATGTTCCAGCATTGCCTATTACGACTTCCAAATTTTGAGGAGTTTTTATGCTAAGAATGTAGTTTTCTAGCTGGTCAACCAACAAATGCAACCTATAAAGTGAATCATGAGATAATTTAGCTTCTTTACAAAGTTTAGATCGTATGTTATGAATTAGAATTCTGGTGGTTTCTCAGTTTTAATCATGTCATTTAAATGCTTTGATTCGTCGGTTTAACCACATTCTCGTATTTCCAGCAAAACTGATGGTTTTGTACGGTTGTGTTTGACTATTTGGTTTCGTATTTTAATTAGCTGCATGATGTTCCGTTCAGGATTAGCCTGTGTTTTAAACATTTGCTAACGACAAGTTAGGCACCAGCTTAAAAGTCACAATCCTAAAAGTAATCTCAGCATACGGAAATAATGATCCCAGCATAGGTATACATTTTATTTGGATGCATAATGTGTTGTTCAGGATCAGATCGTGTTTAAAAAATGTGTTGATCGCAAAGGACAAGTAATGCAACAACTTAAAAGTAACAATCCTAAAAAAAAAATGGCATAAAGAAATACATTTCTTTCAGATGCATACTGTGTCAGTAATTCACAACCAGGAAATAAAGACTAGACAGTTTTCTTTTGATGGATGGCTTTCTAGATTGCTCGGCTCGTTTTCTATTTCGTTGGCAAGTTTTATTTTGGCAGAAGGTGTTTTAATAAGTGTATTAGATCCATTGGTGGACACCACTACGTTTGGGTTTGACTTTCCGTAGTCATATAAGATTTTTTTTTATTTTCTGTTCTCATTGTTCTTCGGATAGCATCTCCCAAATGTCGTTGAACACTTGGTGGTGTTTGAATGGTTCTGTCAGTCTAAAGTTACCCGTACCTCGCACGGCCCTACAGCTCTCCCTTCGTCTTCATATTCAATGTTTTCATTTATTAAAACACTGTTTCCGCTAAATGTACAGGCCACGTGTTCACAAAACGATTTTGCAATCGAAAATCAATTTTAACTGACATCGATTATCATTTTTGCCTATCAACTACAATGGAAATCCATTTTCAATGACAAGCAAAATTGATTTTCGATTGCAAAAAATGTTTTGTGAACACGGGGCCTGATTTCGCGAAAACAGTACTATTTTCGGTATAAAGTCATACCGCAAAAATATAAGTATTTATTTGATTATTTAATATGTCATTTCCACAGATAAAACTTAGCCATTACACCCAAGAAACATTACACGTGGACTTTAAACATTTCTCGCGTTCTATTTTTAGCTCCACTGGCCAGAGGCCAGTGGGGCTTATGTCATGGTCCTGTGTCCGTCTTGCGTCCGTGTGTTAACTTTTTCTTTAAACATCTTCTAAACCGTAGGGCCTAGAGCTACCAAATTTGGTATGTAGTGACATCTAATAGTTCTGTACTAAGTTTGTTTAAATTAAGCCCCTGGGGTCAAATTTGACCCTGCCCCGGGGGTCACAAAAATGAACATACGCTTAAATAAGGCATATTTTTTGCAAACTTTAAAAATCTTCTTGTCCATAACCGTATGGCATAGGGCTACCAAATTTGGTATGTAGTGACATCTAATAGTCTTCTACCAAGTTTATTGAAATTAAGCCCCTCGGATCAAATTTGACCGTTCCACAGGGGTCACAAAATTGAACATGTGCTTATATTGGGCCTATTTTGTGCAAACTTTAAAAATCTTCCTGTCCATAAGCATTGGGCCTATTTCTACCAAATTTGGTATGTATTAAAATCTTAAAGTTCTCTACCAAGTTGTTTTTAATTATGCCCCTGGTGTCAAATTTGACCCTGCTACGGGGGTCACAAAATGAACATATGCTTAAATAAGGCCTATTTTGTGCCAATTTAAAAATCTTCTTGTTCATAATCATAGAGCCTAGGGCTACTAAATTTGGTATGTAGTGACATCTAATAGTCCTCTTCCAAATGTGTTCAAATTATTCCCCTGGGCTCAAATTTGACCCTTTTGTGCAAACTTTAAAAATCTTCTGTCCAAAACCATTGGGCCTACCAAATTTGGTATGTAGTGCAGGGTGTGATTTTTCCGCGGATCCGCGGATCGGGTTGTCCCGGGGGTCATTTCTGAGATTCGCGTGAATTACTTAAAAAAATTGTTGGGGGTATATTATTAAATTGTAACGACCGATTCCGCAGACATATTTCATAAGCGGCCCGAAATATCCGCGGCCCGCGAATTCTCTCCGCATATTACACTGGTCGATTCTGCCTAAGCATTTTTTTAAACGAGCGGTGTATTGGCTGTCGTTTCCCAATCTTCCAATTAAAATCGGTCTTTGAAAATAGCTTGGTATTTCTGTGCTGATTTGTTTGAAAATGGCGCCGTACTGAAGCGAAAATGAACATTATCGAAATGACAAAAATCAATTGAATAAACGACTGACATCATATAGTAAGAATGGAATAATGAAATTAATAAGTTCATTTACTATGTAAATCCAATACATTGAAAAACTGCTGTTTTTGATCACAATAAATACTGTTTACTTTGCATCCTCAGTATAAGCCAGGACAAAAGATTTTTGAAAAAAATAAAATTTTCTAATAATCTATTTTATAATCTCTTTAAGAAACACAAAAACCATAATTGTAATTATAATTGACGCAAAACTAATATTTTTTTCGAATTAAAAAAAAATGCCATTACAGAACTGTACCTGCCAATTTCGGCCAATTTCAAAGAACATTCCTTACATTAGCTTTAAATTAACACATGAAGTGTTCAGCATGGAAGATAATGCATTTTTGGTGCACATATAATGCAGGTGTGATATAAAGATTAAAACTAGAGTGAAAGGATATTACTATGTGGGGCCTTAGGTCACTGGGGTCAATCTCAAGGTCACATGGTAAAATCGATTTTTCAACTTTTTGTCATACCCCTTTCATGTATTGATGGATATCTCTGATATTAGGTGTATATTATCTGGTGTAGACTCCTAACCTTTAACTGGGTTATTGGGCCACTGAGGTCAAGGTAACAGGCTAAAAATAGATTTCTCAATACTTTTCTCTATAACGCCTTCATTTATTGGCCGATATCTTAGATACTTTGTATGCATGCGCCTTGCATCAACCTCTGTCCTTTCGCAGGGTTAAGACAGCTAGGGTAAACTTAAAACAAAAAAACAGGTGTGTTACTAAACTATATTCATCAATCACTGGACAAGTAGTTCAAGATCTCCCTGGCTATANTATATATATATACATTATAATGGTAATAAAACTCAGTACAATTTTCCGTTAGGTAGATCTAGAAAATGAAATATATAAAACTGAGAAACAACATGGTTAACAGAAGACTAGCGATCTTGGACCTAAGGTCGCAGACCTTGTTTTAGTTCAAACCCTGACAGGAGAGGACAGTTGTTCCCTTAGCGAGAAACATGATTCTCGTTACTTAGTTCTAATTGTTGGTAGGAATGGATTCAAGACACATGGATTCAGGACACAATCAACCTAAAATATAATTGGTATAAACCAGTATGGTCGTTCTCGATTCCTATATTTGTTTTCCATGTTTAAAATGATATTTACTTATTAAGTTTAATAAGTATTTTGGTTACAAAGAAATACATGTACATTAATTAGGTTATCAACACATTTCACAATGTTATATAAGTTTATAAAGAAATACATGAAAACAATAATTAGGTTAGCTACAACATGTAGTAGTAGTAGTAGTAGTAGTAGTAGTAGTAGTAGCAGTAGCAGTAGCAGCAGCAGTAGCAGTAACATGTTAGTTTGAATACCTGGGATATAACCTGACCAATGTTTTGCACAAGTTCTTCATTTTTGCTAAGCCTGTGCCGCACCTCCTGACCAACAAGCAGAGGGCAATCAGCAGGCTGGGTAGATGGCTTACTGTGTGCATCAGTTACCAACTTTTTAACATTTACAACTAGTTCTTCTACAGTTAAGTTTATTCTTTTGTCACCTTGCTGTTTGCTAAAAAACATAAATCGAGTTTTCATCTGAGAGTTGCAGTAGAATCTGTTTTCTAAAGTTTAGCTGAGACTTGAGAGCCGATACTTTGGCGCCCTTTGTCTTTATTCTCAGCAACGCACTATCCACCTCCTCTCGTGTCTGCCATAGTCCCCATATTTGTATTTCGTTTACAAGATCTTCTTGTTTCTGCAGTTTCTTCAGTTGCTGTTCTTTCTCCTTCTGAAGCTTCAGTTCAACATTTCTCTTGACTTCCAGTTTTATTGCATTTACACAGGTCATGAACTTAAGTCTTAGTTCTTTTTTGCTTTTTCTTGCAGAAACAAACAATTCTGTCCTTTCTTCTTATGATTTAGACATAATCCAATCCATTGTCTTGTTGTGGCAACATGCAATTATTGCCTCTCCTGTGAGAATGGTGATGTTGGGCTTTTCTCGGAGTATTCTATCAAGCTGACCAAACACTGTTTTGCTAAAATATTATGCTTTGGTGTTCCTTTCACTTTGTCCTTCAACTTTTCGTCACTGTTAAACCACACACCCACCAGGCAGATAGTCTTTTAGCAAAGACTGCATAGACTGCATAACATTTTTCAATGTGGGAATGAGCACTGATAATACTGTAACCACATTGCCATCAATGTCTGTAGACTTGATAAGTGACTGAAATATTGGGGATTTTTGAAGTTGGTCATTGTAACAAAATGTTAATAGACTATTTCCAGTCATAAATTGTGCTGCATCAAATTTTCCATGTAATTAATATCAGTTCTAGCTAGTGGTCTTGCATGTCTAAAATGTTTATATATAATATGTGCTTTTAATCAAACACCAGAGCGGTTTTGTAATCAGCTCAGAAACAAGTCCTAATGCACGACAACCTGCACGGTACTCTGGCACATTAAGGTCATGTTTGACAGCTTTCAACAATCTGTTGGTGTCCCCTCAATCAAGGTATTCTATGAATTTCTCTAAAAAAGGTAAACAGCAGCAGCATTGCTGAAAAGAAAGTTAAATCTGTTATCTTTAAACCTCTCAAGAGGTAACGTAACTAAGCCGTTTTCTTTCAGAAGTCACTTGCGTAAGCTGTAAAAGGTCCATGCACACCATTCTTTTCATCCCCTCCTCTAGAAAAAAGCTTTTGAACAACACCTTACACGTCTTGTTGTCCCTGACTCTGACTGTTTTCTAAAAGAAACATCATATATGGGTGCCTCCTCAAAGGGAAGTCAGTCTGTTTCTAAAAGTGCTTTTTCTGCACCTTTGGCAACATGAACAAAAACATGTAAAGAGCAGAAGAACTTCATAATCCTACTCATTGAAATATAGGATCTTGCATGAGTGGTCGTTTTGTATTGAATTTATTAAACGAGTCATCTAAATGAAGATAAAAACGAGGCTTGCCGAGTTTTTATCTTCATTTAGATGACGAGTTTAATAAATTCAATACAAAACGACCACTAATGCAAGATTCTATTTATAACATGACCAACAAAATGCTTTAAAACACACATGTATTCCCCTCCGTGCCATATAGAGGAAAGGTCGATATCTATAACGAAGCAGCAATGCGGTCATTGTGTGTACCTGAGCATGAGAAGTAGTTCTGGACGAATAAGCCTATATGGTTGTGTAACTATAAGCTGCACTCCGCAGTAAAAAAAAAGTGCATTGTGGGTAAGCAAGTTGCGGTTGTAAATGCCTTGTCTTTGACAGCGCGTATGAATATCTTTTAAGTGATTCGGCTAATTTGCATAGTTATATAACTAGTGAAATAACACCCGTGTAATAAACAAAATTGAGCATTACGTTATTTCACTCCTGGAGCGTAAGTCATGTTATAACTACGTTTATTTTCAGTCAACGCGTCCCAATCTGTGTTTTGCTTAAGTACATCTGTACGAAAATCCTGTAATAACTCATTGAATTTCTTCTGAGTGGCCGCCCAGTATCAGACATGGTAGCATTTATGTTCATTAATAACTCTTCAGACACACGGTTTCCTGCCTTATTAAATGAGTCGTCAATGTCACTGAGAATTTCTTTTAAAGGTGTCTAATGCACTGTTACCTGATTTGGTGGCCATCTGCCACAAACCCAGAACCCATATCCACCCAGTATTGTCCACAGCATGAAACCCTTCATACTTTTGCCCAAATTGCGAAGTTTCGTCACTTAAAAGACATGTGTTCTCTTGGGCTGGTAGTTCCTCAGCTATCTGTTGTTGCAACAAATGCAGACGCTGTATTTTTATATTATTACTTGTACTTTTTGAAGGTAAATGACTTGCTTCAATATTCACAAGTTTTAACACATCGCGAACTACTAAGGGTATTTTAGTGGTGGACAAATTGTGTAGTAGTAATAAATATACACATTGCTAAGTGTATAGGCTCTACTGTGGGGACAGTGGTCTAGTGGTAGGAAGCTGGTCTAGGGATCGAGAAGTCCCTGGTTTGAATCCCACTCGGGGCACTGGATTTTTCTTAATTAATCCCACGCTTGCTCCTCTCCACCAAGGTGTATAAATGGGTACCTGTGAGGGAAATAAGTAAATGTGCCGTGGCTGCCTGGTGCGCCATATGTAAACGGATGACTTAAATCCCAGTTAATGTCGCAGTCGGCTGAAGATGCATATTGAAGCAGACTTTAAACCGCAACTTTAACTTTAATTTTTCTGTGCTCATTATATGTTATAACTTTTTTTTCAACTAGTTTGCGTAGCCATTCAATTTCAGACGTGGTTTCCCTTTTTTCCTGTTCCAATACCTCAATTCTATCTTTAACAAGGCCTTCCATTGCAATTTTGTTCTAATGAATTTTTCAAAGCATCTTTTTCATCATTAAGTTTTGCTTTTTCTTCACAAACCCGATTTGCTTTTTTTCATAATATGTTACCTCCAGATGTTGTCTTTTCAATTGATTTGTCTTACTCAGAATTAATGTTCTTAAGTGTTTTTTTTACTGTGAAATTTGCTCAGTTGAGTCTCTTTTCTTATTAAAAGTTTCTTCTTTGATTGCTGTTGTGATTTTAATTTTGCTTTCAAATTCTTGACCTCTTCAACCAACTTTTTATCCCCCGCCAAAGGCGGAGGGATATTGTTTTGGCGTTGTCTGTCCGTCCGGCCGTCCGTCCATCCATCCGGCACTTTTGTGTCCGGAGCCATATCTTGAAAGTGCTTTGGNTAAACAAAATATATGTTGCGGGGCATATCAATTCTACGAATTTGCTCGTTATTTTTAATTTTATGCTTATCAAGTTCGGTCGCTTAATCAATAGACACATCTTTAAGTGTTGAAACAGTTTCTATAAAAGAACTCCTTGGAGCCAAATCAATGCTATCAATTTTTCTCTTTTTTAGGCTTGCCAGCCTGCGGAAATGAGGTTAGTTCTGATGTAAATTTAGTCAAACTTTCAGCATGGCCAGGCTTACCTTTGTTTTTACTTAATGATCTGTACTCTGAATATACTTTGTCAACCTTTGACCTATATGCATTATGAGCCGCTTTCTGACATGATTCATCTTTATTTTCAAAACAACTTACGGCACTAGACATGCCTTCATTTTGTATATATTCAATGAGCTCACCTTTTGTAACCATGGTAACCTTATTAAATATTACACCATTTACATAACCGAGTAAGAAATTTTTCAATTTCACTGCTTAAACAACTATCATTATATTAACTAGTTTAATTAGTCTAGCTAAAAATTCACGAGGCCCTGCGTTCACCACTTCCAAAGTGCGTATTGGATTTATGGATAAAATACTCTGAGTCTGTGAATCGATTTTTTTAAGGCAAAACCTGTCCATTTGTGATTGCAGGGTAAATTGATCTTGAGATTCATAATCAAGTTCGAAGTGTGAGCACAAACTGATGTCTAAAACATTTACATTTCCTATATCCACTTTTTTATTTGTTGTTTGGGTCCCGCTATCCAATAGGGAAACCATAACACTGAGTATGTGAATATGTATCAACTATCGTTCGTGAACTTTTCGGTTGGTCGAAATCCGAAGTATTGTCAAATTCAAATACATTAATGTTCTTGAACTTTAATTATATATATATAACTGTTCACTTGGCAGATTCTTAAAAAAATTATGACAATTTATAGGATCTGTTTGACAGAAGCTATCCTTAACATCAGGCTCTTGCTCACTGTCAGGATCACTATCACTTGAGATTACCTGCATGTTAGTAAAATGAGAAGGCCCTAGCTAGCTGTTAGTTATGCATGCAATAATAGCAAAGCTTTGTAGCAAGCAGTATTGGTGCTTAAAATTAGTCTACAAAGGTGACTGCAGGGACTGAGAAGCATACTACTGTAGGTTTCAATTACTGCTATATACATCATCATACAACTGTGTATATATATTGGCTAGTGTCCTAGATTAAGACGTTTTTCAAGTTTTTTCATTATAAATTGTAAAATAAAAAACTAATTTATGAAAACATGGTAAATCATTATTTCTGATCATCATGGACTAGAATGCAGAAAAAGGTTGATTCAATCGCTTGTCCGATTTGAAGGACGCCAACCAGTACGGCAAATAATAAAATAAAAAGGTATTACTTGCTGTATATCAACGCAACATTTATCTGCATACAATGGAAGGTGCTTTATGTTGTTTTTTTTTGTCATAACAGTCAGGTGAAGCAATCCCTTGAAAGTAAAATGGCCAGAATCTAATGAAGTACTTTAAGTGAAGTTGGATTTCCCAAATGTTTAGTTACATTTTTATTATTGGCCTATAAATACACAAAGCCATGCAGTTATAGATTAGTATATATTTACAGATCAGACACTGCAGGATATCATATATATTTTTGCAAATGTATTTCAGAACTTCCTCTTGAAATGTTCAACACAAATATAGAAACAGATACAAAGCCAAAATAATGGTCAATATGTATGTATGCTTTAAATTTAAGTATAGGTGAACAAGTATTAGTGAGTATTTACAAAAATAAATTGGTCGAGAGTGGCGCAGCAACTCGACCAATTTATTTTGATGTCCACCAGTATATACTGGGGGACATATTGTTTTTGCCCTGTCTGTCTGTTGGTTTGTTTGTTTGTTTGTTTGCGCCAACTTTAACATTGGCCATAACTTTTTCAATATTGAAGTTAGCAACTTGATATTTGGCATGCATGTGTATCTCATGGAGCTGCACATTTTGAGTGGTGAAAGGTCAAGGTCAAGGTCATCCTTCAAGGTCAAAGGTCAAATTTATGGGTCAAAATCGCTCAAAAGTGGACATAGTGTTTCACAAACACATCTTGTTGTATATGCTAACTAATAAGCTTTAACCGACTTAGTGTTAAAAATTATTTATCAGTGACAAACACATTTACCTTGTTAAACAAGCGTATTCTCTATGGTGGTATTATTTTTGGGAGATTATTAACCAAAATTAAGGTCAAACTAAATATTTGAAATATTTCAATCCGATTGGCTACACACAAACTTAAAATAATTTTAAAGACTAAGTAACAAAAGCAAACACATTTCAGACAGTACTTAAAATCAAGAGGAAACTTTGTTTTGCATTTAAAAGGGAATGGAAGCCATCTGATATCACCAACCCTCATCAAACAACAGTGTTAATTTACAAAGACAGTAAATTTATATATATATCTACAACATTTGCATGGGACTAATAGTTTATTTTCATCGAGCCTATATAAATCTTCTGTTTTAATTAATTGATGTTAATCAACCAAATTATAAATGTAAACATATTTGGTAAAACAGTTCATTGTATAGACTCATCCAAGCTAGCAAAAGCATGTAGCAAAGCAAGGTAGAAGTGATAGCATGCATAAATATACACACATATTTTAGAATTCACAATGATGGCTACATATTTTAGTACTCACAATGATGGACGAAGTTCTACGACGTTTAGGCGCCTTTGCTTTAAAAACTGGACTGCAGCTTGGACTGTCAGGTCTAACACTAGTGCCTGCTTTTTTCACTGGACTCTGAAGTTTATTAATTCAATTTTTAGCTCATCTATTTTTTGAAAAAAAAAAATGAGCTATTGTCATGACCTTGGCGTCGGCGTCGGCGTTGGGTTNTTTGAAGAGTTTTTCAACAGGGGAAGTAACTCAAAGAGCGTCGCAATATCGAGGCAACCGGTGTTTGTTTTTTAACTGGGGTGCGCATTAAAGCGCATGGATAAAGAGTATGCAGAATCAATCGGATGGACAAAAAAATGCATTAAAAAACGCTAAAATGATATTTTCAAACATTTATATCGATCTTTTCTTACCTTTATTCTTCGTCAAAGTTGGCTTAAACAAGTACAAGACGTGAAANATGCAGAATCAATCGGATGGACAAAAAATGCATTAAAAAACGCTAAAATGATATTTTCAAACATTTATATCGATATTTTCTTACCTTTCTTCTTCGTCAAAGTTGGCTTAAACAAGTACAAGACGTGAAAATGTATACTTTCATTTTGTACCAGAAAAACGTCTTGTTTCCCCGTGGGGTACCTCTATGATGTCATGCAACTGGCAACGTAACCATTTTTTTCATAGGTTGATGTAAGTAAATCCGATCAAAACTTATCGATGATAGCGGGATTCCCCAAAACAGCCGTCCATATTTGGAAAAGGTGATGTAAACACAAGTTTTAACTTGCGACAAAAAATCATTGTACGGCCAAAATCGACGAGTTATCGATACAGTTCAGTTGATTAGTATATATTTTAGCAATGGCATTAATGTTTTTTAATCATACACGTATCACTTATTGTGTATTTGATCATTATTTCATGCAATGTTTACCCTGCGACAGATACGAACTGCGCATGCGCTAAATGAGCTGTCCTGGCTACTTACTGGAGTTATATTTAAAGTTCTGAATTCAAGATAGAAATTGAATTATGCAAAATTATCATTTATGACAATGTTAATATCAAATTAGAGAAGTCGAAATTAAAAGAGATTAGATTGAATAATGATTTATAATATGTTTTGTGTGGCGGATAGTTCACAAACTAGTTAATCATGTAATATAATAATATATATCGTAATAAACAGGACAAATCCACATGTAATTGAACGCTAGTGTACTGTTAGATGACTGTAATCACAGCGTGCTTTTCAACTGACGTTGTCGTTTATTTGTGTCCCTTTCTTGAGCTCGAATTATCATCGGTATAACGTAGACACTTTCTAAAGACACAAGCGACTGTTTCAAAAGGACAGTTGCATTTTATACACATACGGTTTGTTGCATTAATGCTG
>VMBQ01007325.1:27334-46915 GCA_007657795.1 Dreissena rostriformis | reverse complement strand
AGTACTAGTAGTAGTAGTAGTACTAGTAGTAGTAGTAGTAGTAGTAGTAGTACTAGTAGTACTAGTAGTAGTAGTAGTACTAGTAGTAGTACTAGTAGAACTAGTTGTACTAGTTGTAGTTGTAGTAATACTAGTTGTACTAGTTTTAGTTGTAGTTGTAGTTGTTGTAGTAATATTATTAGTTGCAGTTGTAGTAATAGTAGTTGTAGTTGTAATTTTGTAGTATAGTGTAGTAGTACAAACACTTCTATTACGTCATCTTTTGATACTGTTATTATGTCTACTACTTATTCTGCTGTACTTAAGGGTACGATGATCAATATGTCCTGGTATGACAATGTTATTTCTATACAAAATACATCTCCCCTGAAAACCGAAAGAAAATATTTTTTCGGCAATACTATTTCGATATGATATATTGCTTAAAGGAGTAGGACAGTTTTACAATGAGATAGTGGAATGTTATCAAATGAGTATTGGACATTTCAACTGTATTATCAATTCAATTTATTTGCAGCTCCTATGCGTTTGGTGGATGTACTTCCGGCTGGTAACGTTCACTTCGGATTAGTGTACTCCCATGTGTCTGGCTACATGGGCTATGTGGCTGAAGGTATGTGTTATTTATTTGTATGATTGTACTACATTGCACTTTGGAACATACGCGTGTCAGTTCAACTGAGATCTGCTCTTCTATCCACAATTGCGTTATAAAATTACACACACTTTGGAAAATGTACATAATAACTTATTGTTTATCTATATAGAACATATTAATATGTTGTTGTTTTTTCTTTTTTTACGTTAATTTTTTCGAGCTTTGTGATTGGTACTATGTCAGAGTCTAAACTGACTGAAAAATTAAATCTCTGCAGTTAACACACATGTTCACACTCCCAGACTATTAACTCAGTTGTATTCATAAGTGTTTGCGTTTGTTACTTGTTCAGCTCAGATTTTTTCATGTTTGGACAATTTGTCATAAATAAAAGACCTCGAAGCCATGTTTATGATTTCCGCTCTCGGAATGCTAATGGATTCAATTGTATTTACATGTGTTCGGTACTCAAACGCCATTAACCGATATTTTATCTACATCAACTATTTCGTTTGAATGTTTTTCATGTTTCAGAGCTGATCAGCTACTTCAAGACAAACCAAAGGTTGGTCAGGAAATTCCTGCTGATTGTACCGGAAGACTGCAACGTTCCTCAGGACCTTGTTACGTCAGATAATTCAGAAGGAGGAATCGTCATTTCCCATGACGAAGGGGATGAACTGAAATTTAATCGGATGCATGCCGATAAGTCAAGACCCTACAAGGCGACCGTATATCGCATTAAACGTGGACATGTAACTATAAGACAACATTTAACTATTTTATTCACTGAGCTTAAAGTTTAGCTCTTGTCCAACTTACAAAGAAATAGTTAAAATGTTATTTGGAATTTTACTTATGTTCTGATTACTTTATTTTACTTTATTATATGTTTATAAGTTTTAAAGAACAGGCCCATGATTATGTAGGTTGTTCATCTGAACTATACGCTGAACATAAATTACGTACCTATAATAATGCTAAGTACTAAGTAAGTAAGTAAAATATGTATTGGTTTTATCTGTTCAATTACGTCTGTTGGTATTCTTGGGGTTTTGTATCATGCATAACTTTTGTAAAAAATACAAGGTTAAAATCAGTAATTATCATTAATATAAATATTTGAAAAGGACCGTTTTTTAAATTGCGACGTGCTTGTAGTTCATGATCATGAAACGTACTGAGAATTAATTTCCAGATCATGGCATGTGCTATTTCAGGGAAACATGCTAAGGTTATCAGAACCTGTTTGAATATGTTTACAAAACAAATTGACCACTTCTGACTTGATGAGACAAATTACATTTGCCGACTATTTAGAGACATAATATGTACTGAGCATTCCAAAAACAGCACAAATAAGTCTTATTTCAGAACATTAAACTAACATGTGATGTCTCTTTCAGGAACATTTGAAAAGCTGTATTTTTTAGCATATTTTCAAGGGCTTTATAAAGCAGGCACATAACAAGTGGTAACGTTTTCAGGAGGAGTACCACGTATGTGCCCAGGTTCCAACCGTGGTGACCGCCATCTCTCAGCTCGCACAGAACCANAGCATTCCAAAAACAGCACAAATAAGTCTTATTTCAGAACATTAAACTAACATGTGATGTCTCTTTCAGGAACATTTGAAAAGCTGTATTTTTTAGCATATTTTCAAGGGCTTTATAAAGCAGGCACATAACAAGTGGTAACGTTTTCAGGAGGAGTACCACGTATGTGCCCAGGTTCCAACCGTGGTGACCGCCATCTCTCAGCTCGCACAGAACCATCTGGGGAAAATAGATGTCAAACTTGAACAACAGCGCTTCGTCCAGTCCTACCAACAAATCCTGGATGCGAAGCGATGGAATGATATAGTGCAAATCGTCACTTGCAAAGGTTTCACACTTTCGATTTGTTTTTAAATAAATCAATTACGAATAGAACACCATATCATATAACATTACATACGATAAACAAAAGCAGAATGCAAACCTAACCTCTAGAGTTAAACGATATTATTACCTATCAAAATGTAATTGTTTTAGAGCTGGGAATTTCACGCTTCAAAAACAATTATTCGATTTAGTTCAATCGTGGTTAGTTCATATGTATACTTATTTACATGATTTAAGATGTTTCTCGTTTTGTCTTATCACTATTTTAATAATGCAGAGACATATTCATTGCATATATCCTTGCAATAAGTTCATATTGTCGTGTTATTTATTAAATTGGACTCACTTGCCAAACATGGTAGACCACACGGTGCTTATAACGGATTGAACAAGAACAAATCCATGTTTGTCAATATGTAGTTATTTTTTCAAAGACCTACCGTTGATATTTTAAAATCAATGGCAAAGAAACCCAAATCCAAGCCAATAAACAGATACAACCTTTATTAAGTCACAACTGAGATTAACAGACAGTTTGGCATGTCTCGTTTATCAAATAAGAACTAGTTGGTTAATTAATTTATTGCAACACAGAGAGAACATTTGCGTCGATGTATTATTTATGTTACTGGTAGAAAACTATGCATCTCTTGAACATATTGTTTCTGTAACGGAATCACAATCTGGTAAGTTACCAAATGCAACAAATATTCTCTATTACGTTTTTGTCTCAAATATATTTCAATCATATACAAATAAGGTATTTATTATATAACGCGTTTGGGTCTGTATTGAAGACGAGGCTGACCTTCCGTCTGCCCTGTTCAAAGTGGCGAAGTCGCTAGCAAATGATCTGACACGGCATGAACAACCTCATGGACCAACTGAAGCGACACCTAAACGTCCGGTAGGTTAAAGTTTGTTTTCTCTTAATCTGTAGCAACATATCCTTCCTTCTATTGTAAAAACGAAATTATTTATACAAAATAATTTTCTAAATTCATCTGTGTTAGTTAAGTATTAAGTATTGAAACGTCCAATCTGAAGTAAAGCATTAAAGGTTTCTCCGGATTATAAGTCCAAGTCCTTACAGGCTAATCAGGGACGACAATTTCCGCCTTCACTGGATTTTCGTTCAGAAGAAACCTCCCTTAAACGAAATAATACCTACCAGCGGAAAGTGTCGTCATTTTTTTGCCTGTGCGGACTGCACAGGATTATCTGGGACGACACTTTACGCACATGCATTAAGCCCGGTTTTCCCTACTCAATTTATCTCTGACCACCAAGATGCATTAATGCATGGCCATAAATCACCGAAACCCCACGGTTGAAATTTTTTATTTTGTTATAATTACAAGTAATTTATGTTTGTTTGAAACGTTTTAACAAAACTTGTACATCGTAATTTGCTATAAATTGAGAGCGTATTCCATGAACCACATGCATTTCAAGAAAGTTTGATAATAATTCATTTGATAATAGAAATGCAGAATGATCATTTTTATTCAGATTATTTGAGCATGTGAACATATGTATTTTGTACGCAAGGACTGTGTTTGTTATTAAACGAAAACAAAATGGCTGATAAATGCAGCCGTCCATCGGAACTGTGTGCATGATGATAATTATGTTGTTTGTTTTAATTTTATGTTTCATTTAAAGAGTGTTTACCTATGCAACTCTGAAACCGACCCCGATGTTCTAGAAGAGATTCGGATTGAGTTGGACAGACATCATATTCCGCATACAAAAAATCCACCAGGGGCATCGGTACTCTCTGAAGGAAACGATAGAGAAGGATGGATAGTATTTGTGGTGTCGAAGGCTTCATTGGAAAATTCATTGGAAAGCAAGGGCACTTCATTCAATGTCTTGAAATGTCTCACTAATGATTTTGACGAGGAACGTTTGAGAGTATTGCTTGTACTGCGTGGTGATCTGGAAATCTCCGATGTGCCCCACTGTTTCCGTTGGGTTACCTATTTCAGATTGAAAGCGGTGGGCGATACATCATACACGAAAGGAATTATAAGGACAGTTTCAGGTAATGTTTGTCTAACTTCTCATATCTAATGAGTGCATTTACAATTAAGAGTTTAAAAGTAATGCTCTGGTTAAAGTAAACGTGCAAGAACTCCATGTCACTGTTTCTAAAACATGTATCGTGATTTAAACAAAATATTCATAAATATTCGAGGGCATAACGTGAGGTCACTGACCGAGTTTCAAAACTCCGATCTACAATTTTGCAGAATTATGTCCCCTTTTTTTCACTTAGAAATTTGGTTTAGATAAACGTGCAAGATCTAAATATGATTGTTTCTACTACAGGTTTTAAATATAAACTTCGCTCATGTGTTCAGTGTAATTATGTGAGGACACTGACCAAGTTCCAAGAAGGTCACGGAGTAAAACCCATAACTATGACCTGCCATGTACCAGTTTATGCCCCTCATTTGCTTTTTATACGTGGAAATTTAGGTATATGTTTGCGTCAATCAACTTCTTATCCCTAGATGACATGCAGATCGGGAATTAACTTGCAGTTGGGCAAGTTTTGTCAATGCCAAGGTTACTGTTGCAGAAAATATATGAACAGTTTGCGCTCAATAACTTTAGTAAGGAGGGCTTCTCTAGAGAAGGATTGCATTTTGCGCAAGTGGGATTAAGGTCACTGCTGATACAAATATAGGTTAATATTTCCGCTCAATAACTGTTTTAATGTAGGTATTGCGCTTTGGTTTTGTTGGTAAGTAGCTAACATGCAAACCTAGGGTGGAATTGCATTTGGAGCCAGTTGATTCAAGGTCATTGTAACTAAACACAGAAAATAGTTTAGCTAAACACCTTAAATGTTGATGGTGATGTTATCGTGCAATTTTGTTTCTAGGTAGCTTATATGCATACGTTGCAATATAACTGTTTCTGTTACCAAACAAGAGATAAATCACGTGTTTTTCGAAGTATTAAATTCAATATGATTTATAATCATGTGAATATTGTCATATATTTCATATTTAGGATATCCTGTCGATATTGGCAGAACACTTCCCGCAGGAGATGTCGTGCCTGGTTTATGTTGGGCATATTTCATAAACTATCTGATGATCACACTGACCACTGGTGAGTTTAACATAGAATTTATTTTTTTATAATATATTTATTTTAATCGTTTTGTTTATTTTCTTTTAGTCATCATTTGTTACAATCTGTGCTCTCTGTCCGTGGTAACCAGAATGAATCGTGTCGTCGTCAATTGTTATATTTGGCTCTTTCGTAATCATAGATTGTAACATTAAGCTTTAGTTTTAGTTTTACAGTCTACGTTGTCGAAACAAATACAATTCAAAGCACCATCATCGACTCTTTGTTATAGAAATGGGCTTTATTTTATTTCGAGTTTCTATCATCGGTCAATTATGTATCTATTCATGCTAGGTAAAGATATTAAAACAATATACAATTAAGATATTATTGTTTCATAGTAACAGCTTTCACACGTAATGCATATCTCATTTTATTATGCCATTTTTTTCCCACTGCTACGATACAAAGAAACACTTTTAATTTATGAACACAAACGATACAAATGTTAAGTACTATTTCGGCTTCAAAACATTATATCGTAAATACTAATATAGGTTGACTACAGTGAACCACTGACTAGATTTTTAAGTAGATTTGGGACAATGTTTTTAGGTCAAGTACATTTTTGTAGTGTCAAACTGTGTGACAGTTAATTCCTTGCCACAAACAAAATATACTTGTAATGATGTTGCTTTGCAATGGTGCAGCTTAAAAATTACTTTTCGTATATTTATATAGAAAACAGATACTACTGATGAAGGCTATGGCCGAAACATAACATGTTTAGTACTTTTTGAATAAACAAACGTGACGTGTTTGTGCGATTTATTTAATTTTATTATAGAAAACAGAAAACACAAGAAATATTGAATACAAACAATTAATAGTGTTTATTAACAATATTATAACATTTCAGAATTGGATAAGACAATCGAAACTTTTCTGAGACAGAAAAACGTCGATTGTGGCTGTATAAGGAAACTGATTGTAGTCTGGGTGAAATCCTGCAATACAGAAAAGACGCTACTCGATCTCGCAAGCGAATGGTGAATACTAAATCTTATCTGTATATAAGTAAACAGTATAGCACATTTTGTTCATTCAATGATACCGTGTCTTATCACCATGATTTCGATGCAATATTGATGTCTTCACGAATAAATCAACATATTTTTTTATATATCTTGTATTTTAGTAAGGAGCCTTTATAAGTCAAATACGATATCTTGAAGTACACACTCGTGCGTGTATTTTACTCAATGAAATTTAATAAAATTTGTCTGTACACTATTTTGTTGTAGTCTATTTTAACTGTAACAATATGTTTTTAGTGCAACCACACGCAAGATGACGCACACAGGTGAGTTTCAGACAACTACCAACGGTTTAGGAGGACAGAAAGGAAGACCTTTTAACCTTAACGTTTATGAATTTACGGATGATTCCGATCCAGATAAAAAGGTGGGTTATTTATTGTATACTGTTTTAAGTGCACGCATGATAACCAATTGATATTATATGATACTAATAATTCAGTATGACCTTTACTAAAAATAAGGGATTTTAAATATCCGAAAACACGTTCAGGTATGGAAAATACTATCCAAATTAATTTACTTAAGATACTAAAACATTTAATTGAGTTTTCTACTGAAACAACAGGAGCGAAATATTTAAAGTAGTATGTGGTTATTTATTTGTGATAAGGAGCCAATTAAAAAACGGTATGACGTGCATCACATATTATAAACATTTCACACCAAGTTTCGTGATGATTCGGGAAATACATTGCGTTTATAGTGTTCAAAAGTGTTTGTTTTTTGGCAATTGATGTGGTAAATGCTTTGTTAACGCTGCAATACCTAGTGTCGTTTTCGGCCAAGATTTCACATTGTACAATCTAGTGAAGTGGTATTCGAAATTGTATGCGAATTTAAAACGTATTAAAAAGAAATTATTTACAGCCTTGAATCACATATACGAGTGAAAACAATACATCGTCAAACAGTAGCAGTATTATGTTCAAGGCCAAATTATAGCATTGGAGTTGCGCACTTTGTTGTCAACCCAATTTTGGTGTCAAACAACAACGTGCTTTGGCTTGTTTGTTATTACCAATGTATGTGTCAGTGGTTCATATGAGTTTGTGAAACAGAATGCACTTGGGTGCAACTTCATTTTGACAAGTCAGATGATACACAATTCCACACCATAGTGCGGAACGTTAGTAGGTTTTGGACACAAAAGTGGGTCTTACAACAAAGTGCGGTACAACATGTTTGTTTGTGAAACATGTCAGAATATGCACAGCCTTAATGCACACATTTAGAAAAGTTACATTTTGACATCACTTCAAGCTCCAGTGATTGTGTTTCTTCCGGAACACCCCTCTTCTATTCATTTTCTGCTAGTACTTTTTTTAATATCGAGCATTATAACAGTTCACATAAAACAAGTCGATGGGCTTTGAACCTATTATATCAGTCTAGTCAGTTTGTTTTCAGCTGAGTATTACACATCTCAGGATTTCTTTGATGAATGTATCTAAATGTTTTTCAATTCTGTGACTAGGTCAGGCGATGGTACTGCATTCCGCAGGAGCTGCTTTATTTCTATGATTAACGTACATGTTCGGCAACTCTGGCCTTTGGTCCGACGATGTACTGCACTCATAAGGAGTCCCGATATCTTGTAGTTTACATATATTATCTGCAGGCGATGATTCCCCTCGGAGTACATAACAACTCTTGATTTCTGTATATCCCGTATGTGAAGTATTTACATGTTCTTCAACTATGTCTCGAACTAGGGCGATGGTTCCAATACGAGTACATCATACCCGTGGATTTGCTTTTCTGCCGTATTAAGCGTGTTACATTGTACGGAAACTGAGTGTCTAGGTAAGGCGTTAATTCTCAAACAAATTATATATTCCTTCCAAGTGCCTTTACAGTTATATTTTACGTATGTACATGTTCTACAACTGTGTCCTGTCTCGAGGTAGGACGATGGATCATTGCTGGATACTGCACAACTCTGGAGTTGCCTTTACAGTTATATATTGACGTATATACATGTACTTCAACTTAGTCCTGTCTCCAGGTAGGGCGATGGCTCCCTGCGCGCAGAGTACTGCCCACCTATGTAGGTCCGTTTCAGTTATATTGTACGCATGTACATGTTCTACAACTGTGTCCTTCTTCAGGTAAGGCGGTGTTTCCCCGCGGAGTACTGCACGCCGATGGCCTGCCTCAAGACGATGGAGACCGACTTTGCCGGTATCAGCACCGCCACCAAGGAGAACATTGGACCGATGTTCAAAAAGTTGTTCGAAGAGATCATTTCTCGAGACCACGTAAAACAAAAGTTAGGCGACAACAAGGTGTCATTGATTTATTTTGATGGTACGTTTGTTTTAATCACCAATTATGTTCATGTCGATGGGCTTTGCATATCGTTATCAAGTATTTTCTCTCATCTGGAAAGTCCTTTTTTGACAAAATCTAAGGTCAGAATACATGTTTTTAGATTTTTAGTATAAATATAAATGAACAGGATTGAATATTGCAACTTATTTTTAATTTTGATTTAAACAGTGTTGTTCAAATATTACGATATTGAATTAGTTTTCTCCTTAAACTTGATGTATTCCTTGGGGTAACATGAAAATACATTTTAAACATTGCCTAGACATGCACTACTTTATAGTGGCAATACAAGTATAAAGTCAGTCTATATATTTACAATCTGGCCATTAATATTAATGTTATTGAACGAAAGTAATATGCATTTATGAATAGCAACAACTTCTTTTTACATAACAAATACACCATCAAACAATGAAATAACATCAAGGTATTTATTTATATACATAGTTTGAACTCTGACAACCGAACTGATCTTGCCAAATAGTGCCAATTACTACACATAACGGTTTAAAAAAATATAAAATGAAAATAAGGGTGGAGGGAGAAAACTGGTTGCTTATTAAGCATTACAAACTGACTAACATATATGGCTGCATGTTTTGGATTTCTGAAACCACTTACGCATGATCTCCAATATGGGTCATTAGCAAGACAATTTTGATTGACATGTCAGCATACAATATAAATGACATTAGATCTAGATTGAAGCCTGCCGCGTTGAATCTTTTATCTAAATACATAACAGAATATAAATAACAGTTTTTCGAAAAGGAAAAACGAAACCTACTAATCAAGAACATGGTTCGTGAGTGTAACTAAATGTTTTATCTAGATTATTTTTAGTTTCAATATTAACTTTCCGCAATCAAAATCTAATCTCAAATGAGAAACGATGTGAATGCTTTCATTGTTGCAGACCAACATTCAGACACTCCTCTTATAGATCTCTTGGAAAATGAGATTATGGACCCGGAAGCCACTCTCATTTACTGAAGACCAATCAACCCTTGAACTGATGTCCAGAAATAAAGATACACAGCTGACTACAGCTGCATCAATAGGATAATTCTAAATTGTCACCACGAGGTATTCGGTTGTGGCGTTCATAGCAATAATTTAATCTATTGCTGACACCATCTTCATATTCAAAGTTTGAATTTGCATGTTAATTGGTATTATATTCACTTAAGTTACTTCAGTTCTTCACGATTTATTTTGGTGTTTTAATCTAATAACCATTTTTTTTTAACTTACGGTTTATCTTGATTGGGTTGTTTATTTATCAATTATACGCAGATTTTTTTGGCGAATATCGAATAGTATATCCTAAATAAAAAAATCGGTGTCTACTTACTAGTATTTCAAAGAAGACGTAGAGTAAATTTAATCTGGTTATTCTGAGAATTATGTTAGTAGTTGCTAATTGAAGTACACCAACATTGTTGATTATTAAGTATTATTGTCATTACAACGATATGGGTGCTGTACTTGTACTACTTAAACTTATGAAATCAAAGTTAGTTATTAGGTTCATGATTTTAATTTTGTTTGTATAAATCAATGAATGTATAAACAATCGCACGAATGAAGTAAATGCAGTATAGTTTAAAATTGTGTTGAAAGGGTAGTTGATATTAAAATGTAAAGTATACTTCATCATATTAATATAATAACAACTATTAATGTAATTAGTGTTAATATGTTGCAGTAAGTTTAGCTATTTATAATGTCAGTTATCGCTCGGCAGTATATTGAAATGAAAAAAGCAATCCTTTACAAACTATGTTCAGGACAAAGTACATTATAATTCGATTGCTGTTGAAATCCGTCTGGGCTTCACATATGTAATAATTTTTCGAAATCTGAGTGTCTGATGTGTTTCAAAATATATTTGGAATGTAATATAATTTAGTTGTTGATTTGCTGTGAAATACTACATTTAAAGATGTTTTACTATTAAGGCGTGAAGTTCACTTAGTGGAATGATTACAATTGAAGGGTCATCCATAAAGCATGTATGTTATATGATATGTCATATGTTAATACTTTTGGCGTTTCAAGTATTCACATTTTAGCTATGGTTCTTGGATACAATCGCCGACTGAAAGTATTTGTAAATAATCATTCAATTTTCAAAATTTAAATTTACATATGTTTGCGAAATGTTATTCCTATCTCAAGATTGCTTCGTTTATCCCATGCCTACAGTCTATTTGCGTCTATTTGAAATTGTGTGTCATTTTTTGATTATATGTTACCATTTGTTCTGGCGATAACGAACCCAATTAAAAAGCGTTTATACTATCTTACTATTTTTCAAACAAAGGTAAATCGTCTATGAATAGCAAACTAGAATTAGGGTAAAAAGGAAAAAGGACCTGAAGATTAATAAAATAATCTATTAATACAATTGGACAATGGCTCTGAAAACCAAGTACGAGTAAATATGTCAGTATTGCTGCATTCTTCATGAAATTCTGTGAACGACAATTGATTTGCTGTACCATTTACAGGTTGTTTATAAATATATGTTGTCTAAATTGCATCTTTCATATTCCAATTCATGATTTAAACACTAATAGACATTTTATTTTTTGCTTATATCTTGTTGTCATAAGTACTGTGCCATGTTGAACCTATTGTGTGTTAAATATGTATGCCCATGATTAGTTATGATGTATTGTTCATGGAATACGTTTGCGTTGTGTAGCATATTATTAATACTATTTAAGACTTGAAAATATAGTATTACATCTAAGATGATATTATATCTCATACACTGAATATTATTGTCGATATAATCCTTTGGTAAAGGACATATTTAGAACCACGGTCTTTTTACCTGTGTCAATAAACCTATATCATCAAAATTTTAGAGTTACTTCTAGTTGGGATAANTCTGCTCCTCTCTACCCAGGTGTATAAATGGGTACCTGTGAGGGATAAAAGCCAATGTTCCGTGGCTGCAAACTGCGCCGAATGCTAACGGACGACTTATATCCCAGTGATCGGGGTGCAAATTGTCAAAGTCGGTTGAATATGTATATAGTAATCAGACTATAAACACATGCATTTGCATTTATTGGCGTCTATTTGAAATTGTGTGTAATTTTTTTTATTCTATGTAACCAT
The DNA here is from genome assembly GCA_007657795.1 of Dreissena rostriformis. NCBI lineage: Eukaryota > Metazoa > Mollusca > Bivalvia > Myida > Dreissenidae > Dreissena > Dreissena rostriformis. The sequence continues at coordinate 34,784 of VMBQ01007325.1, read as the reverse complement.
TTGTTTTGGCGATAACGGACCCAATTAAATTGCGTATATACTATCTTACTATTTTTTCAAACAAAGGTAAAACGTCTATGAATGCAAACTAGAATTAGGGTAAAAAAGATAAAGGACCTGTAGATTAATAAAATAAGCTATAAATACAATTGGACAAGTGTCCTAAAAACCAAGTACGAGTAAACGTGCCAGTATAGCTGCATTCTTCATGAAATCTGTGAACGACAATTGATTTACTGTACATTTACAGATTGTTTATAAATATATGTTATCTCAATTGCATCGTTCATATTCCAATTCATGATTTAAACACTAATAGACATTTCATTTTTTGCTTCTATCTCGTTGTCATAAGTACTGTGCCATGTTGAACATATTGTTTGTTAAATATGTATGCCCATGATTTGTTATGAAGTATTGTTCATGGAATACGTTTGCATTGTGTAGTATATAATTCATACTATTTTAGACTAGAAAATATAGTATTACATCTAAGATGATATTATATCTCATACACTGAATATTATTGTCGATATAATCCTTTGTTAAAGCACTTATTTAGAACCACTGTCTTTTTACCGGTGTCAATAAACCTATATCATCATATATTTTAGAGTTACTTCTAGTTGGAATAATGTTAACTAGATTGAGTTCTGACACATTTACAATCTTAGTTTTCATGAATCGTTTCAACTATTGTTTTTGCTTTCTTAATGACAGGAGCATAATCACTGTTGTCGACCTCAAACCATTAATTATAGCAATATTGTAGAGAATTGTTAATAAAATATGATTGATGCAGTATATTGTGCCTGTTTGTACAGTATATATATATATATATACCGTGTATCAAAAGACACATGAACTATTATTACTATAACCAATGTGCCGCACAGTATATGGAATAAATTGCAGTTTGTAATTTAGTTAAAACCTTTTTACTTTAGCTCGATTGCATCGAAAGCCGTAGGCTTATATAAACGCTCTCGAGTCCGTTTCCTGTGACTATAACCAGTACTTGGTGTCTTTGAGGGAGATCAAAGGAACGCCCCCAGTGGAGTTTGTAATTTAGTTATGTGACTCTGAAATGTACAGCTCTTGTGTAAATCGTGTAGACATCAATTTTGTGTACACACCATTGGGAAAAGTCGTGCATGTCCATCGTATATTTACAAGACAAATAGAAAAAAAAATCAGTTATTGTTAAAAATTGCGTGAGTTTTTGAATAATTAAAATGAAAATATATTCTTTTGATATACATATCCCTATTTATTACCAGACTGTTTCGTTCCTGTATAGTATAATTTAACCCGGTTTAATATTCGTCATTATGTATAAAGTATGTATTATCTAGGTAACGTAAATTAAAGTAAACGGTAAAAGCATGACAAAACTTACACACTCTGTAACAATAAATGATGCATTTTTCATTAACTATGTGGGTGGGCTATCTTGTCTCTTAACAAAATTGGAAAATAATTTGTATCCGTTAAAAAATCATACGCGTATAAAATTCGCAAAATTGCAGTTTATTCACATATAGGGTATGTAACCCTTATTTATACTCATATATATTGCAGTTATTAGTTTATCCTAATTTTGTTTGATAAAAAACGTACAGCTATTATAACACGTGATTAGCAGCTTCCACACGTTTTTGTCATTCCCCGGTGTATAAGTAATTTGGAGCTTTTACATAGTATCAATTGTATTATTATACGCAAACAGATTAAAAAAGTTCATGTTCATAATTTTATTTATTTGCTAAACGTAGTGTTTGTTTTTCATGTATATTTGTGATTTAACATTTAGTTAGCTATGTTAACTAATTAACTTTCAAGACAATTTCAAAACAAAATCGTTCATGGTTTATAGTTGTACGTGAGAAGGCTATTTAAATATTGTTAGTAAACATCTCAGTGAAAATAATGTGATATGAACGTTTAATGGAGTTTTGTGTTATCTTAAATTGTACCTTTTTCAATTATCATATTATAGTAATAAAATAACTTGAAAACCGCCATAAACATGAACTGAAACAGAAGATACAATTTCAACAGTTATTATATCAACATATTGTTTAAACATTCCGTGCGCGTAACTACACAATTAATTAAAACTTGATATGAACTTCGCAACTGTAAACACTAAATTTGGATTCCATGTTTTATAATTTGGATTGGCTTAATTGATGCGATCGTGAGATGATGTATACACACGCAAGGCTTTTAACTCCAAGCATTTTACAATCAGGCTCAATCCACAATTGTGTCTAGTTGAATTATCTTTCAACCAATTGATCACTTGATTATATGGCTTCTATGTTGTTTTATAACTTAATCAATATAATTTACTTGAATTGTATATGCCATGTTTCAATTAAGAAAGTTAAACAATGTTAACTGTGATTGTATCTTATTTTGCAATTAACTTAAATCTCAAATAAAAAGGGATGTATATATTCTAATAAACTTATCATTCTAACATTATCATAAATGCTGATATTGAGTTAACTTATAATAATATCAGTAAAGTGCGATACGTGTTTCTTTGTGATATGGTTTCTTCAAGGGACTTGTATAGTTGTGACAAATGACACATACAAAATGTCGTATGCAAAGTAAACATGAATATGTTTATAACCTTACTGACTAAGGAAAATGTTAGACATATATATTAATTAAAGGATATTCATCTTTGGAATTGGTTAAATCATTAAACGTTCTAATGCTTGTCAAAGAAATTACGTATATTACTTACTTGGCGTGTAAAACTTATTGATATATTAAAGTTGTGCGTGGCGCAGTTGTCGCGCACGAGGTTTTGCTTGCCTAGGTCTCATGTACAAATTCCAAGGAATGTAATTGTTTATTAAGTAACTTTTTACGTGTTATTTCAATGATTAAAGACCTTTCAAAACAGTACGTTTATGTTGGTAAATATAGGTAATGACCTATTTCAAAAGTACGAAAAGCTATGAACAGTGCCTCTAACAGTTTTATGAGAATACGTGTATTGCGATATAACGCGTATTTTATAATGGGCGTTTACTATTTGGTTACAATGTATGAATGTCATAAAGGATGAATATGATGAAATTATACGCAATATGCTCAGCTAGGATTTTTTCATTTTACGTTCAATTTATGAACCCATTAATTGAATTGGACATCTTTAAGTGTCGCCACAGCTTTAGTAAATTAATTATACGCATTTAATCTCATTGCACTTTTTTGTGAACATTATTGTAATTGTAGACTTGTATCGTTTGTTTTGCATTTCATATGTTTTTTATTAATGCATTTAATGGTCGCGTACTTCATAATGTTTGTTAATTACATATATCATTGCATATTGTTATGTACGTTCATATTGCTAGGTTGGTATATCTGTCGGTCGAACAAAAGTTAATATGGTATTCATCCAAGCGAATAAATGTATATTTTGTTTGTATGTGTCTTTGAGGATATCAGTATTACCTCGGATTATTATTCCACATTACCAAACATTTTGCCACTTACAAATGAAATGCCATTATCATGTAAAGTCAAGGTAAAAAATCACGGTCAAATGTCATATTGTTCGTTTCCACGTTGTAACATTAACATGCTTGGATGATTTTACAATGTTTTCGGATTATAATTCCCTATGACCAGACAGCCTACAGATCCGATGCTCTTAAGTGTAATATCAAGGTCACAATGTAAGATTCCATTTCGTGAATAAGTTCTTCAACTGGTGAATGTCTCTGAGGATGTAAGTATTACAACTTTACATAACTCATTCCAGTCATTCCACTTTATTAACACTTTATTAACATGTTTTTTTTTTATTGTTTTTTCTTTAAGTACATACAATCATCCCACTATTTAACATTACATTGTTTCATTTAAAAATGGTTTTGATTGTTGCTTCTTTATATACGTAAAACAATTCCACTATTCTAACATGATCTTTTTTTAATTCAACACTGTTTGCAATGGTTGTGTCTGTAAATAAAACATCACTCCATTATTATTTATTTTTTTATTTGTCTTTTTTTTTCAATTTTTTAACATTTTTTGTTATTGTTGCTTCTTTATAAAAATAAACCTTATTCCACACCATGATATTTTTCATTTAACAATTTGTGTTATTGTTTGCTTTTATGTATCGGTTGTTGTTAAATAACGACGTAATAGCTCCAAGGCTTGTTGTCAGTAATCAACAAAACTAATTACTTGACTTAAAGATTTTTTTAAACAACGTTAATTACGGTCACCTAACAACACGACATGTAAGCTTAAATAACGTTTCTATTTGAAAAATAACATGGCTGATTGTGTATCTGGTAACGAGTTCATCATTGACTAACATGGCTTTCATGTGAAATTTTGTTTTAGTTTCCGATAAGATTAATAATTTAAGGATTGTAGAACTCTTTCCACACGTACGCATACAACAGATAACTGTTAATTATAAATATTAATAAATGTGAAACATAAAGCACTTACAGTTTGGATACAGTCGTTCAATAAAACTGTATGTATTGTATCGCGTTTATAAAATACACATCTTGATTTTTTTGTTCTGCGACACAAAATAACACTAAGCTTTGTGAACACGTGAATTTCAAAACACACATCACACATACACTTATGAATATAATCGTCAATGGAACGGTAAATGTGACATAATGGATATTTTAATCGAGGTAAGGGGTACGGACATTAAAATGTGTCGAAATGCATTAACGAAATATGGGCGTGTAAATAGAAATCAGCCTAAGGACATACTAATGTTTAAGAATACAATTTTGAGACAAGATTGGATACAAGCTCAATATAAAGAGCTAACTAATTCGCTTTCCTGCATCAAAGGACTTGCCAGCGCTGCCCATGATAGTTATGCTTCCGAGTGGGTCAGTTTAAAGAGAATACTATGTTTATGTTGAATACAGAAAAGAAACATTTAACCCCGATTCGGCGAATGGTTAAGGTTTTTGTTGCGAGCAATTAACGTTTATGTATTTAACAAGAACCTTGTATTCTATGTTTCCCATAAGGTTTTGCATTTTCATTTTTCGTGAGTAAGCAAAATATAATGACTGAACAAAGAAAACAAAATGCACGAAAACAACGCATTGGAAAATAGTGGTATGATTTAGTTGATGCCTCGTATAGTATATGCCATTTTGCTCTAGCAGTGAGTAACGTTATCACAAATTTTCGGATGGAAACAACAGTTTTTCTCCTGTGATGTATCTAGCCCTTTCTATATTTTGTAGGTTTCCCATAATTATATGTACAGCAGATTCACACCGAATTAACATTGTCTTACATCAGGTAAAAACGTTAAATTTTACACATTACCGTTACCGACGGTAAACTATGGATACGTTTTTATATTTAATACCTTCTGGCCTCTCATCGTAAGCAGACAATACTTAAATAATACTAATTAAGACTAATTATAACTACAGAACTTAGTATATAAAATGTGTAAAAGGGAGTATGCACGATTTCTATGTCAACAAGTAATTCTTGCAATCTTAAACCAATATATGAGTATGGCCTAGGATAGCTAAATAAAACATAAATTAAAAATCTGTATATGGTACTAGAAATCAAATATTGATTACTAAATCAGTCAATTTCTTAACTGGCTGGTTAAAGCCGATGCCGACACTTTTACTCGTATTTGTTAGGAAACAAAATTGTGTCTTTGTGTCGTATGAACGAATTTGCAGTTAAACTAAATGTTCACATCGTACATGCTGGCGAATTCGACTTTAAAGACATTTTCGATTTCAGAATCAAATATCTGGCTTATTTCGCATTTTTCGACACATGTTCTTCATAACTTTTATTTTAATTTATATTGAAATATATGTATAATAAGTTTTTACACAATTTATATAAATTCAGAAATATTTGACAAAATCGTGCTTACTCCTTTAATGTATAGCGAAAACAGTGTTGGAAATGAAGTTATGCACTAATTAATAGAGTTATGAAAATAAAATTCATGGCGGCGCTAGTCATTAAAAAGGTCACTGCAATATCAACCATAACAGTAACCGTTAATTTCACATCGAAAATAACTCCACATATACATACAAATGGACAAAAATGGTATCAGTACTGAGTAGATTCGACGCAAAAGTAGTACTAACTCCTTCAATACGTCGATATATACATTCATAATGCAAATAAATCAGTGATTGAATAGCGACGATAACAAATACTTTATCAATAAATTTACAGAATCATACACAATGTATTCACATATCAGCGTTACGCGACCAAACCAAAAGCAGCAGCGAAAGTAGCACGGTAATAAACTAGACAACTATATTTACTGCGAGAGCAAATATTACCTTTTAAGTTAAGACATTTTTGCCAGTTAAATACATAAAGAGTTATCAATAAATATGCAAGCAACAGAAATTACGAACATAACGCTTATGATAAAATCATGGTAGCAATTAGTGTGTTATAAATAAATGAATCTACAACTACTTATGTAATTCAATTCATCACTATATGTATCAATAAATCAGCGGTGAAATAATGCGGTTTAATAGATTTACAGCAACAATATTACTTACGCTGTTAATACCTCTACAGATGTTAATGGACAATTATACCAATGTAAATAATGCCCATCAGCTATATAAAAAGCGACATTTAAGCTAAACTACTAAATACGTGTACAGTCGAAACTGGCCTAACGGTCAACTCGAAATAGCGGTCAACTACATACAACGGTCAGTCTGAACTCCCCCCGACGAAAATCACCCTATATTACACTTCGGAATAACGGTCAACTCGAAATAACGGCCAACGGTCAGTATATTTCACTCCCAAAGTCATTTTTGAACTCAAAACAACGGTCACGAGTCAGTCGTTTCGAGTTTCGAAACGTAAACACACAAATCAATCTGCGTTGTTGTATTTTACCTTTGACGTCATAGCGTCTATTGTGCGTCTATTTTGCGGGTAAAGAATCTGATTGCGGTAACTGCCTTTGATTATTTGATAATTGCTTTCTATTATCAGTACATTTTCATGTGTATGAATTATGACGGCATGAGGATGATCCGTTAATTTTATCGGGAAATGTTCTCATAAATGATAACGACTTAGCGACGATTTAATTTCTGATTGCATGTGCAAGTTACAATAACAATGTGTATTGGTAGCAATTAGCGGCCCAGTCATAACGCCATAGTAATAGCGCGTGACAAAATCAATAGATCTTTATCGCTGATAAGGTGTGAATAACAACACTTATCTAGCGTGTGTTATTATAAGAAGGTGATAAAAGGATTAGTGATCGTTTATTGTGGCACAACGGGTATCGAATTGCAACTTTTGTAACAAACTTTCAGCATTTATGGAAGATGACATTTTGTCACGTAAAACGTCTGTTAAAAACTTTTGGATTCTTTTACATGAGAACGATATC
>VMBQ01007325.1:9168-27208 GCA_007657795.1 Dreissena rostriformis | reverse complement strand
TACGAAGTTATTACGCATATCATAAATAATGCGACAACCGTCAACTAGAATGTATATGTTATCACTGCATTGAATACGAATGTGTTCATTGTGCATACAATTCGCGATCAGGTCGCCAGGTAGTAAATAACGAAACATCCGGTAGTTTAATAAAATACTAAATTCCAAACTATGATAGCGTATATAGACTGTTAAGGTTACAGAGTATGGAACTGGCCCCAAGAAAAACGCCAGGTGTCGCTTAGTGCCAGGTCGATTTGTTATCATGAGTGCGTTCGCATTGCTGACGTTGGATGAAAACTGCGTATGAATGTTGTTGATTCATATGCCGTCGCGGTTACTCGGATGTTTTAGTCAATATCGATTTATTCCCCATAACTGTGAAAAAACTTTGAACCTGTGAAATTCGATTTATAAATCATTGAAATTGTCTCTATTTAAATTATTATTTTTATGTTTCGATTTATTGAATAGTGTATGCGTTTACATAGGGAGGCAGAACGGTGTGCCCTGCCATATTTAAACATGTTCAACAGTTGAACTTTAAGCATTCAATTATCAACATTTAGCGATTGACGAGTTCTTCATTGCATACAATGTTATGTTTAAATTAGTAATCGATTTTAATTCGATAATGACGATGTTTTAAAGTGAGATCAACATCAGCTTATTGGCAGCTTACTTCCAAGGACGTATTGTGTAGAAGTGCATGCCTAGAACTGACCTGAACATGAATAGCTAAACGTATTCATTTCAAACAAACATAATCGACATACATTCCATTTCGAAACATACAATATTTAGAATATGAACATATTTGAATGGCAGCTTATTTCCAGGGACGTATTGTGTAACAACACATGTCTTCAACTGACCTGAACATGAGTTGTTAAACGTATTCATTTCAAACGAACATAATTTACATACATACCATTTCAAAAATACAATATTTAGAATAGGAAGTTATTTGAATGGCATGCCAAAGGAGGATATTGCATTGGTTTGGTTCTAAACAGGGTAAGCTCAGCATAAAATACCTGGGACGCATTATATGGATATAGTTTCTTAAATGTTTAACTGAATATTCACATATGTATTCATTCTTAAACATAATGAACCGGTGTCTCGGTTGATCCACATAGGTGTATACAGGCTGATTTTGAATAGATGTTTATTTATGGAGCAACCATTTGTTCAAAGGCGCGTGTGTACAATTCAATGTCGCATTTCACCGTGTGTAATTGAAGGATAAGGAATCGACCGATCTCTTAATTAGACGTTTAAGTGAGTGGATCGAGTCAGTATTTGAATGTCATAGGAAAGAGTATTCCATTCAGGCACAGTAGACGGTATGAAATAATTGAACCAGTTAAGTACGGTTCGCGTATTGTAATACATTATATATCTACACTTTTAATTTTCGGGAACTGTATGTCATCATATGCCCAAAAAGGTATTTTAAATGCCCTGGCAGTTTGGATGTTATGTTTCATTTACTGGCAGCAGTTATGCAAATATAAATATGCATGCAGGCGCCACACATATTTAATCTTTTTCGTTTAGATTTGCCGTGTTAATATCTTCAACTCAAACATGTTATATGTGTTTAAGAGTGTCATTATTGAATCATTGTATATACATAATGTCGTTTATCAGTCGATTTGAATATACCACTTTAAGGACCGTTTACGCTTGAAAATAAATATGCCCATGCAAGAAAATTACAAAAATACAAAAATATTTAATACATATTTGAATTTTGTTAATTGAAGAGCTTCAGTGTTTTTGACGTTCAACGATAGCGTAAACGAATATTTGTGAGCCCATCTAGAATTGACGTACTGTTGTATTGTATTTTAGTGTGCTTCTAATTAAATTGGGGGTTAAAAATGAACCTTGTTTTCATTTGCCATGTCATGCAATCAGGTAAAAGGCTTCACATGCTTATCTATCCTGTAGACGCACATTATATTTATGTATTAGAGGCGACATTCTTTTGCTTAAATAACTATTAACGTATAGCTGTTGAAACATAATTTCAAATAAATAATAATGTATTCTAATTAACCTTGTGTAAAAACAGATAAAGTTTCAACATGTTCGTTTGTTCGTGCTGTTTTACCTTTTAGTCAACACATGTGAATCGATGACATTTAGACTCGTTAATCAATATAAAGGGAAAAATATGTCAGTGACGTTTTAAAATGCTCCCATTTTAACAAATATACTCTAAGAAGTACACTAAACATGATATGGACAATATTGGTATTCATACATCCAAGAAATGAAAACCTAATATTTATCAATACATTCAATTGTACACACTAACATATCCTTTTTAATATATCAAGATCAACACTCACGAGGCAAGTCATGAATATATTAGCAGCGCCAACTTCGCCAACTTCACTAACATCATCTTATAGGTCAAGCAAAGACATAAATACAGGGTTTTTTCAACTTTTTGGGAAGATATAGAGATTATTTGTTAATGTCAGTGTAATTAAGATCGTTTGTTATTTCACGAGTGACCATAGAAAATATATTTTCACGAGTGGCGCATTATTATTTTTCTATGATCACGAGTAAAATAACACACGATCTTACACTGAAATTAACAAATTTTCTGTTTCTTTTATGCCCCTTTTTCAAGAAAATAATTAATTATAATTTCCCTTTCGCTGAAAAGTGACCCTCTCTCCCGTGGCGTGCCTCAATACATTGAAATTACGTCATTTTGTTGACGAAATGACGTCATCTTGTTGACGAAATGACGTCATTATTCCAGGGAAATTCTTCAGTTAAACTCTTTTACAAATTAAATAAACGGTACAAAAAAAACATTAAAATTAAAAGAAAATGTGTTGGATTCGGTGGAATATCAATTTTATTTCACTCGTGATCATAGAATAAATATAACCAAGGATATAAACAAGAGATGTACATCTTGATATGATAATCTAAAAATAAAAAAAGGAATTCCGAAAATTTGCTCTTTTCACCGGTGAAAAAAACAATTTTGTTCTTTTCACTGCTGTTATTTCACTGCAGAAGTGTAATATTTTATCATAAGGTACATGTATAAAAGAAAGCCCATGGCTTTGGCATTGGGAATTTTATCGGCATTTCTAAGAACTTTCTTTGGCAGCACTTTAGTACAACCATATTTATTGATATAACTCTTTATAATAATTTAATTGTTTTAATAAAAGAAAAAGAAAAAAACATTTAAAGCATTATTTTTTACTATATTAGATGTAATTGAAATATAATTGAGATCAAATAATCATTTGCCATTGGGAGCCGAATTACGGCTATAAAATTGGGCCAAAAAATTCCCTGCGAATAGCGCATTAAATTTGGAAATAAGTTCAAAGCAAAAATTGCTATATAACTTAATTTATAGCGAAAACAGTATTGGCAATGAAGTTTTGCACTAATTAATATAGTTATGAAACAGAACAAAAATTCATGGCGGCATTTGTCATTAAAAATTTCACTGCAATATCAACCATAACAGTAATACTGTATCATTAAATTTCACATAAAAAATAACTGCACCTACACATTAAAATGTACAATAATGGTATCAGTAGATTAAACGCAAATATAGTACTTACCCCATCAATACGTTGACAGATACATTCATAATGCAAATGGATAAGTGATGGAAAAGCGACGATAACACATACTTTATCAATATATTTACAGATACATACACAATGTATTCACACATCAGCGTAACGCGACCACACCAAGAGCAGCAGCGAAAGTAGCAATACGGTAATAAACTAGACAACTATATTTACTGCGAAAGCAAAAATGACCTTTTAAGTTAAGACATTGTTGCCAAATAAATATACATAAAGAGTTATCAATACATATGCAAACGACAGAAATTGCGAACATAACGCTTATGATAAAGTCATGTTAGCAATTAAATTGTTATGAATACATAAATCTGCAACGCATATGTCATTCAATTCAACACAGTATGTATCAATAAATCAGCGGTTACAAAATGTGGATTAATAAATTAACAACAACAATAGAACTAACGCTGTCAATACCTCTACAGATTTTAATGGAAAGTAATTAAAATGTTAATAATGTCCAACAGTTATATGAAAGCGACATTTAAACTAAACTTATAAATACATGTAAATATTGTTTTCTTTCCAAATTTATTTTGAGTCGACAGCAACAAAAATGTTGATAATACCTGGGCCATTTATATTAATGAAATAAGGAGCCAAAATAATAAAGGAGTACATACCAGAAAATACATCAATTAATTTGCCTTGTTTTAGGAATACGGAAATATTAAAGACGTGAAGTTTCAAGTGAAAATATTTTGACAACGGATATAGCTTTCTTTTTTAACCAAAGAACACTTTAACTGTTTGCACATAAAAACAAACAATAAAATAATATTCTTCTTGTAATCTGCAGCTTAAAAACAAATTCTTATTTTAATGAGAAAGCTATATCCGTTGTCAAAAATATTTTCACTTAAAACTTCATGTGTTATGTCGAAAGCACGAGCAACGATAAGTAGCATAATCAATTCTTAAATAAGACCGAATTGCACCATGTACGCTATGAATGGGTGCAACAATACTGTAATAAAAGCAATTTCATAGGCAGCATAATACATAATGAATATATTTGTTATCGATGCTGCAACATAAAGTGTTCAATACGTGTTCGATAATATTTGCCGATTAAAATGTCAGTTTTTCTTATCCAGAAAATCAAGAATGCTATCGATAAAATGTACTGCGATTAAAATAAAACAAGGTGCCATATGAAACAAATAATCAATAAATACCTATGCATATACAACACCAGCCCTACAAAATTGAAATTCTATCTGCATCAGCACTCAAGGTATCATAGCACGTGGTCTTTTTTTTATGAAAATAAGATTAATACACCCACAATTTATTTCCTAGCACTCCTACACAAATAAAACAAATCGCATTTAATTTACTTCATATGTAGACACACTGCTAGTCACTACTATCAATATTGCATGCAAGTATATTACTATAAGCATTAATTGGTAAGATACCGCTTGTTTCCTGAAGCGATAAATATATTGTTTTCTTCGATTATATACGATCTAGGAATAATTGAAATACATTTTTTATAAGTCAGCAATAAATTGAATGTTTGGAAATAATATGTTTTAGCAAAAAGTATTGTCCCGGTTAAGGTTATAGCCGACTGTCAACTTGACAATCGTAAAACAGTTTGCTTAAATTTGCTACCATTTGCAATGTACGCCAACAAGTAAAACATCAAATAGTAATAATATAAAGTCTTTAAACTATCATTCACTACTTAACAATGATCCTTGATACTTCAAATGATGAACTTACTCACCATTTATAAATAAGTGACACTTGTCCATGGCTAGTAATTTGTTAGTTGATCAATGTAATCGTCTTAAATCAACATCCTTCGTAAAACGCCATTCGCGTTGTTAACTCGACTCCCTTCCATATTCATCCTCTGGCTAACCTCCCTTACAATCTCGTGCATGCGTCTCTGTATTGCCTGAAGTGTTACATCTGTCTCGTTAACCACACAGTTCTGATCCTTGCATAGGATGAGTCTGTTCTCATTCATGAGCGCCAGCAACTCCAGCTCAATTCTCCTCCCCGTGTACCATCGGAATGGTTCAGGGTTAGCAATGAGGGCTCCTCGTATCTTTCGAAGTCTAAGTATCATCCTGGGACCTTCATTAATCATTTCTGTAATCATTGTTATCCATGTACGTTGCTGTTCCTCCTCCAGTCCACAGGCGGCCATCAGATTTCTATCTGGAATCAAATAATATGGCAACTCTCGGGTGACCAACGCAACTTTTAGCGCATCCAATCCTTCATACAACCAGTGCAACAGACTTCTTTCGTGAAACAAGGACTGATGATTATTTTCCGCTATCCAAAATACAATGTTTTTCAACATGTACGATGAAACTTCTTTCTTAAGTGAATTTAATACATCTTGCTTTACCATTTTCAATAAAACATACAAGTTAATTTGAGTTTCATTAAGATAGTTAAATAGTTCGAGCTCCCCGGCGTTAAAGCAAACTCTCCATTCAACATGTTGACATTCAATGCCTTTAAATCCAACAGGCGCAAGAAATGCTCCTAGGGATACGACTTTCTGAACGGCTTCCAGTGGTGGCCAGTGGCGAGGTCGATCGGCCCATTTTGACAGGATGTCGGGGCAGTCATAACGAAATACATGTACCACGTCCGTGTGCAATGCACCGTGCATTGTATTAGGCGTTGACGGTCCCGCCCGATCATGCCGCACAGTGTTTTCCCCCAATTTAACGTTCAAAAAGTTATTAACATATAAGTCACTGCTCAGGATTTTGCGACCATGCCTATCATCGCACAACGCAACGGTTACTGTTCTTTGAATCGCTGTACCTTGTCTCTCGAGTAACAGTGTACAGTGTCCGGGGTAACTCATACGGCTGCATGATCTAAACACGGTTATCGTCTCCTTGGGATAGGGATTAGCATTTACACCATCTTCTAAACAGATGACACTATTGAGTACAATCATCATGTCCATATCACTTTCCAGGAAGGACGTAAGCCCCTCAGCCTTGCTACCCGTAATAATATACATTAGCTCTCCACTGTACCGTGAAGTGAGAAGCCTGCCAAGCTCCCTGTATGCGTCTCTTCGAGCCTGTCTGATCTCTGGTCCATAGCCGAGCCAGTTCATCACATTGGATGTCTCTACGGAGGCATTTTCACACTGAACCTGAAATATGATTCAAATAAATAAAAATGTGTCATACAAATGAAATGATATCAGGGGTTTTTCCAGCCATTTTGGGAAAAGGAGTCTGGTCAAATTGGGATTTTTTAATTGATAAAAGTGGCAAATTTAGACATTTTTTTCGACAAAAAGGACCAACTTGGGATTTTTTTATCAACAAATATTGACACAACAGGGGTTTTCCTGGCCATTTTGGATAAAAATCTTATAAATTATGGTTGTATATTTTGTAGGTTGTTTTAAAAGTAAAATTGAGCTATAGAGTCTAATAATCATAAGTCATAAGAAACTTCTTTAAAAATAAAATTAAAAAAAAGGCTTAGACAGTGCTGAAAACCCCCTGGATATTGGTAAATTATTATATTATTCTATAAATCAACATTTAATAATAAGTGTAATCATGGAATGTATATCTTAGTAAAAACACTATATATAGCATTTCATTATTACATGTATAACACTATTATATATCAGGGATGATGCCTTAATTGGCCATGAAACTCTTATCGGACACCCGACGTGTCATCAATTTAAAGGAATAAATTGTGAATTGATAAAAAAAATGTTCATTTGCATGTTCGCCTGTTAAATAATTCGGTATTTGGTGAAATGCAGGGAACCATACTCTTCTTAATAACTTGGATTTAAATGAAGATACTTAAGAAAATCAATAAATGACAATAAAGAAAAGTTGATATATTAAAAAATTGAGGTGCAGAATCAAACAAAGAACTAATTTTGATTAATAAAATAACTTAACATGTTAATAGTGCGTTAATGACTTGTATAACACAATTGTGAAACTTAAGACAGTAGATTTGCAATTTAATGCAATAAAATATCAAAATCAAAAACATTTAATGTAAAAAATGTCTTGTCGTTATTTGCCATGTATAGAAACCGATAAATTGATGTTTAAAGATAACTATGAGTAATAAATTAATTGCATGTATTATTTTTGTGAAGTATTTAATTTATGAGAAATTAATAATATAAATCATGCGTTTACTGCTATTATTTTGTTTTAACACAAACCTACCTTGAACTATACTAACGTTACAGCATTAATGTTGATTTAATGTTTTTGTGTAATATCATAGGGAGGAACCGTCATTTTTTGGGGAAAGACTGCTTTTTCTATGTTAGAAATAAAAAAAAATCACACAACATTTAATCTTACCAGGGCTTGTCGGCTGGACACACTGCCGTGTCTAGGGGACCCTTCTGATGCATCAGGTCTGGCGCAACATTCAGCCATCTTAACACTGCTGCAGTAATGCACCTGAAAGCTGATAAGTTTATAATAGATAAGTAATACTATGGGCATGAATGCAATACTACAGCTCATTGCCAACAAATGGGATTTCTATAATACATGTATTAGCACGATCACGAAGACTTATGTATATACTAAATACATATCATTGCTTCCAGCAATTAAATTAGTTTCAGTTGTCACAGGTTGGCTTTATTAAGGGCAACAAAGTCCTGGCGTATGTTCGTATAAATGTATTTGTACCGTATAAAACAGGCCTAAAAAGATATAATATCTATTTAGAAATATATATAAACAATCTAACATTAACACACAATACAAAGATTACACATATCAATATCACAATTCAACTTAATGGGACGCGCTGCGGAAAAACAATACATATTGCTTACCACAGTGTCCGATAAATTACTAACTATAAATTTCCTTTTAAGTAAATAAAAGTAAAGTTAATTTATCCCAACTTAACTTGTGAAAGTTATTGAGGGTTGTGTGGTACGAAGGAATATGGCGGGGAAGGAAGAAAAGGGTGAACGAACAACCCACTAGTAATCTTTCTCTCAATCTTTCTTTCATTCGAACATAAAACATAACAACGATTTGACGTAAACGTTTAACAGTGCTCACACGAAAGCACGTGCGGCAGTTGGATAGCCTCGGCCGATCTCGTAGATATGCATTGTTAAATGTATAAATCCAAAGTCTTCCGATTTACCCAACAACAGCAGACGTAACAAGGAAAAACCACAATTGACAAAGACATACGATAACAAATGGAAAATTTGGCGCCTGCGCGATGCAAAATATACATTCGCGTGAACTTAAACTATGGAACGGCGCATGTAAAATCAATATAGTTAAACACTGACATATTGATAAATGTCAAACTGTGACATTCTCCTCTGCTAAGAGAAAAAATGTCTCCTGACATTTCATTACACTACTACTAATAAAATACCTACAATATCTACAAAAATACAACTATACAGTCAGTACCCAGTGTGACCTTATGATGAAATAATCAACTTGAGATTATGACATACTGAATAACATGTGAAAACTATTTCTCAAACGTATTTGCATTTGAAAAAAGTTTCTTTCAGTGGGGACTAATATCAAGTATATGTATATGCGAAACATTGCGAAATAACATGTCGCAAAGAATTGAACAATATCAGTTGTTGTTGTTGTAAAGTGCCACCTTCCTCAGCTTAGTACTGGCTTATGTTAACAACCAAGGGAATTAACTGCAATATACATATCATAATTATATACTGGATTTATGTCCCTGCAACAGATATTTCAAGGTAATTTACCAAACTTTAAGTATATTAAAGACTGGTACATAAAACACCTGAAATTGAATGTGGTAACACATAGTACCTGAGGTTAAAAGTGGTTTTTCACTTTTCCTCAAAGGTACATTCTCAAATTTCTGAATTAAATGGTACTGTTACAATTAAAAACATGTCTTATAAACATATACTGTGCCAATATTCTTTTGAAACATCTGCAAGGGAACAATACAGGAAAATAACTGTAAAAGAAGATTAAAACATCATATGGCGAATAATATCACATAAACTACAATTTATGCAATAGTAGCCCTAATCACTATGTATGAATGCTAACATACTGTCTCTGTGTTAGACCCGCATCTTAGATGTCTGAAAATAATCAGTAGAAATGGGAATTTCAAACTGAAACAAAATACATGTTGTTAATCGGAAACTTAATAAAAA
The DNA here is from genome assembly GCA_007657795.1 of Dreissena rostriformis. Lineage (NCBI taxonomy): Eukaryota > Metazoa > Mollusca > Bivalvia > Myida > Dreissenidae > Dreissena > Dreissena rostriformis. The sequence goes on along the minus strand of VMBQ01007325.1, from coordinate 17,377 downwards.
TCAGACCTACAAAAGAAGACATCTGAAAAACATTTTACAACTTTTCAAGTTATACAATGAACTGAAAATACATTATAAACTGGTTGAAACATTCTCCTCTGTCACACAAAATAAATTTCACCCTGGGGGAAAGTCTCTACATGTGCTGTAATTGGTTGAACCCAATCTCCATACCAATCTGGCTTTCTCCTTAGTCTCTGTGGTCGTTGTGATAACACCGGCTCTGCAGCATGTGGTCATTGTGATAACACCAGCTCTTCAGCATGTGTTCGTTGTGGTAACACCGGCTCTGCAATCTGAGACTCGGACCTATGACCTAAGGATATAGATTGGTTCTGATTAGACATATTATTATCTGAAAAGTGATAATCAGTATAACTGTGAGGTTGAGACCCAGAAAAACTTGCGTTATAAGAACTAGGTCCCGCTGAAAATAAAACGCTAGGTTGGACCTACCAGTAGTGTAATTACTGGATTCACCGTCACAAGTAGCACGTGAGATGCTAGATGGTAACTCTGGTCGGGGAAAAATGACACAAGGCTGTGGTAAAGGTCTTCTCCTAGGTGGTATGGTCTTCTGGTCTGGGATTTCCATCACAAGGTATGGTTCTTGCTGCCACTTGTCGTCCAGCTTCCCTTTTGGCGTTACATTCTTGATGAGTACCCTGTCACCAATCTCGAGCGTGGAATGGCGTACCTTGTTGTCATATATCTTCTTGTGGCGCCCAGACTGCTCCTCAGAGTTCTGTTTGGCTGTTAAGAATGCGAAGTCCAGTTTTTTCCTCAACTTGGCTGCATAGCTGTCCTTGCAGCTGGATGGAGCTGTAGAGTCCTTCACCCCAAGGAACGCATCTATGGCCAGTCTCGGGTGCCATCCAAAAAGAAGATTGTGTGGTGAGAAGCCTGTGGACACATGTCTTGTGGAGTTGTAGGCGTGAACCATGGGCTTGACATAATCCTTTCAGTTGGTCTTCTCGGCTGGATTCAAAGTGCCTAACATCCTAAGTAGCATCACATTAAAGCGCTCGGTGACTGGATTCCCCATAGGATGGTATGGTGTAGTCCTTGTCTTCTGCACTCCTGCTATGTTGCATAACTCCTTGATGACCTTGCTCTCGAAGTTTCTTCCCTGGTCACTATGTAGTCTTGCTGGAAACGAGTAGTGGGAGAAGAAATTCTCAAACAGGACTCTGGCCGTGGTCTCTGCAGTCTGGTTGCGAGTTGGTATAGCTTGGGCGTAGCAAGTGAAGTGGTCTGTGATGACGAGTATGTTCTCGTATCCACCCTTGGACTTCTCAAGCGAAAGGTAGTCTATGCATACCAGCTCCATGGGATGAGTGCTTGTAAATGGTACCAGGTGTGCTTGGGCTTTGGTAGGTGACTTCCTCCTCAGACAGTTGGGACAGGTTTGAACCTTCATCCCGACATCCTTCTCCAGGCCTGGTCAGAAGAACCGCTGCTTCACCAACCAAAGTGTCCTGTCTCGTCCTTGGTGACCGACATCATGGAGTCCTTTCATGGCCTAGTCTCTGTAGCTCTCTGGTAGAACTAGCTGTAACACATCCTTACCGTCTATCTGACACTGTCTGTTTAAAATACCGTCTTTGATGGTGAAAGAGCTTCTATGTCTGAGGTACTTCTGTATGTCCATGGATTCCTGATGCAGTTGGTCCTTTTGTAGTAGAAGTCTGTTGGCAATTATGTGGTATATCCTGGAAATGGTATGGTCTTTCTTTTGTTCCTCCTTCCAGTTTACCTCACTTATGTCTGTAGCTTGGTAGGTAGGATCCTCTGTGTCTGTCCCAAGGTTACCATTGTCTGTAATGACGAAAGACTCTGCAAGTGGATGTCCATCTGTCCTGGCTAGGGCCTCTGAGCACAGGGCTTTGATGACATCTGTAAACATCATCTTTTCTTCCTGCTGCTGTGGTCGTCTGCTCAATCCATCTGCATCACAGTTCAGCACGCCTGCTTTGTACACAGCCTTGAAGTTGTAGTTGCCCAGTGCAGCTAACCATCTGTGTCCCGTCGCATCTAACTTGGCTGTTGAAGATACATAGGTGAGCTGGTTGTTGTCGGTTCTCACAATGAAGGTGTTTCCATACAGGTAGTCATGGAACTTTTCCGAGATGGCCCACTTCAGAAACAGAAAATCCAGCTTGTGCGCATGGTAGTTCCTCTCGCTGGAACAAAGACCTCTTCTGGCGTAGCTGATTACACGCTCCAAACCATACTGTTCCTGATAGAGTACGGCGCCGAAATCTTCTGTAGACGCATTGACTGAGGCGAGAAACGGTTTAAAAAAATCAGCATATCCATGTACAGGTGGATTGGTAAGTATCTGTATAATAGTCTCAAAGGCCTTTTGCTGGTGGTCTCCCCATATCTACATATACATGAAGTTTTCTTCTTCTTGGACTTCTTGGCAGCTTTGTTAATGGGATGACCAAAAAGAAGGTCATTCAGCGGCTTGGCAATCTTTGCATAGTCCTTTACAAAGCGTCTGTAATACCCTGTAAAACCAACGAAAATTCTCAAGGACTTTACTCCTTGTGGAACTGGCCTAGTAGTCAAAGATGCTGTTTTCTCAGGGTCTGTATGAATTCCTTCAGAGGATACCACATGACCTAGATAAGTAACTGAAGTGCTGAAAAATTCACACTTAAAAGCTTTAAGTTTAAGACCATGCAGATGAAGACGTTCAAAGCAAGCTTCTAACCTGTGACATGATCTTGGAAGTTCTGTGAAAAAATAAGTACATCATCTAAAAAGATAAGACACTCTAAGGTTTAGATCACCCATACAGGTTTCTATCAGTCTCTGAAAAGTACTGGGAGCATTTGTTAAACCGAATGGCATCCACTCACATTGGTAGAACCCCAATCCTCCTACTGCAAAGGCTGTCTTTTCTTTGTCTTCCTCTGCTAGTTCAACCTGCCAGTATCCGCTGCGTAAGTCTAATTTTGAAAAGAATTTTGAATAAGCGTGTGAATATAGCATATCTCCAACTCTGGGTAGATTGTTAGCATCTTTGATGGTTCTCTTATTCAGTTCTCTTAGATCTAAACAAAGGCGTAAACTGTTATCTTTCTCTCTAACTAGACTACATTGCTACAATATGGTGAACTGCTTTCTTTGATGGCTTCGCAATCAATCATCTCCCGCAAATGCTGTCTAACCTCTTCGAACATGGATGGTGGTATTCTCCTGTAAGATTGTTTAAAAGGTGTTTCATTATTAGGTTTGATATGGTGCTTAACTAAGTCCGTCTTGCCAATATCTGTGGATGATTTTGAAAAGATAGTCTCCCAATTTCCTAACACTTGTTGTGCTTGAACGTACTGTTCTTCTGTTAAGTTCTCTTTATGGACTTGTATACCTAATTTCTGTAAATTTTCAAAAGATTTATTAACAGGTGTAGGAGTAGTCACCGGTTCAGGTTTCCATGAGTCAACAACTTTGACTTCTGAAAGAGAACATATATTTGTGTTGGGTAATACTCTAACATGTTTACAAGTAAGGTTGCAAACACGAACAGGAACTCTAGCAGAAGTACCTTCACCTGCAAGGGAAACAACTCTTGGACATATAGTCAATCCATTTAATTGAGGTCTGTCAGTTGCCTCTGGCAGAACTGTTTTGACACCATTCTGTTTCTTAACAAAACCTGAAATTGTCGAAACTTCATTTGGATGAATGACTATCGGAAACGTGTTGGTTGTCTTCACTGAAACAGAATTTGTACAATTCATAGAATCTAATGCAATCCTGTAAGGATCTTCTGAAAATGTATCCCTGTTACAGAAACGCAAAACATTTGTACCAATAATACCGGGTACACTCTGTCGGTATTCCGTATCTGGAACAATCAAAATAGGTACAGTAATGCTGGGTTCTAAAATAGAAGGAATTAAAATTTCACCCTCAATGTAACCTTAATATGGTAAACTTATACCACACACTCCAATGAGATCTAATTTGAAACATGACATACTGCATAATTCTGGTTTCGGTTCAAGAGAATTATAGAATAACTCTGAAACTAAAGTAATAATTGACCCACTATCAACAAGTACATTTGTCGCAACTCCACAAATAACTGCTGAGCCCTCATTGTCTTTTCCAACCATTCTGTCTGCTAACAAACTTGTCTGTGCTTTAGGGCGATTTCCCATATTGACTTCCCCAGTTTGCCCAACAACTGAGGAGTCTAGGCTTTTGGGTTATGTTGAGATTTGTTAGTAGTTGTTTAAAAGTTAGTATCTCGCTGGCTGTTTTCACCACGGTATCCACCACGATTTGCACCATGGTAACTACCATGATTTGCACCATGATAATTACCACGATTTCCACCATGGTAACTGCCACTATTTGGTGTATATCCACCTCGTCTGTTCTGGTTATTGTCCCTAGAATATTCATTATTACTGGAACCTGCAGCATCTCTTGGTTTCTCTTTCATCTGTTTTTCAAGAGAAAGCATTTTTTTTTTATTCATGAGCAAGTCCATTTTACTGGTAAGATCATCGACAGTTTTCTTGTCTACTGCTGGGGACTGTTGAGCTGTATTAACTGTTGCTGAAATACTACTTGAAGCTGACAACTCGTGCTCCACTGAATTGAACTCTTTCAATAACCTATGATAATCAAAAATAGAATCATATTCATTTCTTGTAAGTATCTTCAGCTTCTCGTCCCGTAAACCTGTCCAAAATTTTGAACGTATCGTATCATTTCAAGCAACAGAAGAAACATGACCGCTTTCTACTGCAACCTGTAGTAAAGCTTCCAGACGACATCCATACGCGGTAACAGTCTCTGAAACTTTCTGAGATGCATTGTAAAAAGTCTGCATAACAGATTCATTAGTAGAAACTTCACCAAAAAGAATCTCAAGTTTTTCTGTTGACTGGTTGCATGTTCACCAAGTGAAATAAGAGCACGCCTGGCAGTACCACGTAAAGACCTGTGGATAACCTGTAAAACAGCCTGTTCAGGTAAATTCTCTGAAATCAAACATTTGGCTTCAAACCGCCATACATCAGATGCCATACATCAGATGTCTAATCGCCCTTCATAGGTTGTTGATCAACTGAAAAATAAGGTAGCTTTGGCGTTTCATACCTGGGCACCTGTAAATGTGAATTATTTTGAGCATTTTTAAAAGAATGTGATGGTGAACTAATCGGTAATCCGTCTAATAGTCTCTGTAAGTGCCCTTAAAATCTGCTTCAACTGTGCCTCTGACAAAGAGGTATCTGCATCTGCTCCGGGTCCATCGGATCCTTTCTTTTCCGCCATTGTTGATACCTTCAATGACTCAAAGAGAACACACTGTATAACACAAATTACACTGCAAAATAAATATAAACAATTCAATTCAAAGTACATGTATGAACACTCAGGAAATAGCTGAAATACAAAAAATATTACTGCTGCTTATTTTTTTTTAAAGATAGAATTAAATATGACTTGGCCACCCCTATAGAATATACTCATTGAAGAATTCTTCAACAATTCATATATCTATAGAAAAATATATAATATCCCCGAAACAAAATTCGACGGAAATAACTTTCTTCAATTGCAGTATTTTCTCAGGTATAAACTTTCCTTACTTTCAAACTTATAAAAGTACACAAGAACACACTGACTGACTGAACTGTATCAACACTCAGCACAATAATACCACTAAATTAAGATAATCTTATATCTGAATTCTACAACCAAATAGCATTCTCGTTCTAAACGCAATAATATTTCCAAGCGCAAAAAACAATTAATGGAGCCGCACAACCGATGTGCTAAACAATACGGACAATATATGAAAATTATACGCTCGTCTGATTTAAACGTAGCTTAACACAAATAGGAACACAAATAGACACCACAACACAGAACATATATCACTTACCTCACTCGCTCTTCTTCTCAATCATACATCTACGAGGTAGGTGCAGTGCAAAGAATTTGTGCAAATGTAATGAACAGAAAGAGTGCTTGATAGTTGGGCAAGAATGAATCAGGCCGAAATACTGGGACATCCAGTAATTAAACACCTCCTAAAGTTTTAAGAAAAGAATTTTAAGAAAACTGCTCAAAATTTACCCTTAGACATTGTGATTTTCAATAATTTTCCACTAAAACAATTCAAACACAAAATTTTACCACGAAAACATGTAACAAAACAACAAATTACATGACAACATAAAAAATACAAAGTACAATACTCACAGTCACTATACACAATTATCAATTTCAATCACAAAAGTTTATATCGATAATCTACAGGAGTTACCTGCAAATATCTAAAACATTCAGAAATTCACAGTTCCAAACACAGGCGCTCGATGGCAATGACTCAATCATTCGACTATCCGTTGTGACTTTTTTTTTGAAAAATGCAGCTGCAGCCGTGATTTTTATAAACCTGTTTATTATAATGCATACACATACTAAATCAATAAAAATCTTCTGACAAAACGTCTTCTTAAAAAAAGATAGTTTGACTATGTATATATATATAATTATATTGACAAGGTAAGCCACTCGCCATTTTAAAAAGCAATGGAAGTGCGCTGTCACCCCGCTCGCTTATTGAAATGCGCGCCCAGGCCGGGAACCTCGCTCGGGAACAGTTCACTTTTAAACTATCATATTTCTCGGTCATTGTCCTATAATACACAGTTTCCATGTCCGATCTTAATAAATAATTTCAATGTTTCAGATATATTAAAGCATAAAGATGTATCTGAATTCAGCTCACCTAAAAAGCATGACCATTAATATTGTAGCTCACTCATTCATCACCATTCACCAACACTGAATCTCTCTCACACTCTTGATTGGGTAAATGGTTATTAGAGGATTAGTGTATGTGAATACCCTGTTACATACTCCCTCTGTCAAGAAAATGGCTCCTGACATTTTATTTTTAATTTTACAATAAACACAAAAATTAAAATAAAGTTATTCTTACTAATATACACCTTTGCCTATACCAGCAAATTGAAATTACTGCAGTACACTCTCCACCAGAGTAGACACTCAGTAGTAGACAGTGTTTACAAGGTGCTGGGAAAATTCCTGACCTATATTTAAATACATGTTCAATCAGCTGATGGCTGACCTAGTTGTCAGTTAAATGTAAACAGAATGGATCTCTATAATTATGCACAGGGAAAATATGCAAGATTATTAAACTTAGAATGTTGAATCTAAGTACATACAGTACACTCCACGCGTTTTCCCCAAAAAACGCGCTCCCTCCGCGGGGTTTTTTCTGCTAGCGAGTGTTCACGCGGCGTTGGAAAGCGAGGTGAACTCGATAAAACGCTCGGCGTTACGCCGCGTTCGCTAATTCCCGCGGCGTGTATTACTTTAGCCTAGTCGGTAAATGCAGATGATTTCCGTTCTTATCAGTGACCGCCGCGCAACGCCGCGTTAGCAGTGTGCTACTGGGCATACCAAAAAATAAAATAAAAAAATAAAATCCAGTAATTATCTAACAAGACACCGTTATTTAAGTTGAATGTGTTTCGAATTTCGTAAACACGCGGACGCCATTATTAGTAACTGTACAAAAAGTTGGGAAATCGGCCTTTGTCGGAAAATCCGAGATAGATTTATTTGTCGTGTCAAAGCTTAGACCCAGTAATTACGGCCATTCAGGACTCAACTTTCGTAAAACACGTGTTCAATTAACTGTTAAACTCCACCCTTTGTTCCCTGTAAAAGATTCGAAAGGCGGAGCTAAGCACGTGCAGTTACATATTTCGACGGTTGCTATTGAGTTATAAACACCCGATTGGTTTAGCGTGTTGATTGCCAAACAAAGGAAGCCAATTTTGTCGGCGAGAACAGTGTGTTTTTCATGCCTTCAGACAGGAAGCGGTTTTTCTTTGATGACGTCAAACTGTCAATTCACACATATTGCGATTTTTTGCGAGACTTTTAATAGGGTCCTCGGTCATTTGTCTACATGTTCAGTATAGAAAAAACACCCGCTTACATGAAAACTTTGGATTAAATTATCAAAATAAAAACAATGTTGCAAACTGTGATTATATTAATTGGTAAGTATCAGTTAAAAGACGACGTTTTGTTTGTCGTAAATCAACGAGTTTTCTATACAAAAACAACTACTTCTATATATGTACTTGTAATAAATGTAATTTTATTTGAAAATCAGGAAGTCAAAGAAAGTTAA